>OMKZ01029267.1:54708-70103 GCA_900302535.1 Neoniphon sammara
CAGAAAGAACTCCTCCAGGGATTTACAGGGCACTGACTGAATGTGTGTGTATGTGCATTTGTGTGTGTGTGTGTGTGTGTGTGTGTGTGTGCGCGCACAAGCATGTGCACGTGTGTGTGTGAGAGAGAGAGACAGACGGTAGGTAGTGAGTAGCACCCTGACACAGAGCCCGACACCGCCACAGAACTCCTCAACGGTAGGACTTGCCTTGTCTACAGTGTGTTTGTGTGTTCAAGTGTGTGTGTTCTTTAATGAGTTTTGTCATAAAACTGTAGGAATCAGATAAAAGTTCAAAGTGTGACTGTTTGCATGGAAGCACACGTGCATGTTTTTCTGAGTGCTTTCTGCCTGAGCACACGCATCCCATGCGTCCATCTGTGCAATATCTGCATGTGTGTGCGTGGCTGTGCGTCTCCGTATGTGGCATGTGTGTAAGTGTGTGTGCGTGCGAGTCAGCGAGAGAAGGACAACAGGGAGGGAGAGGGAGAGAGAGAGAGAAATTAGAGAGGTTTGGGAGCTCAGTGGGCAAACACGGCGTCCTGATGTGCTAGTGCATACTGTTTCTCTGGCAAGTTTTCGTAATACCATGGGATCCTTCAAGTTTGGGGTAGAACTTGCTGCTGCTGCTGCTGTTTGTGAGTGTTTTAGCCACTGTTGGGTATCCCAGCACATCTGACAGCTGCCTATTGTCCTCATTCTCCAGCCGTAAAGGTAACGTATTAGATGCATGTGGGCACGGAAATGTTACTCCTTGTGTGATTGTGTTTCAAGTTTGGGATTTTGCTGCTCATTCTAATTCATTTTCACACAAAATGTCACATAAATGTGACATTTGAAGCATTGTCAGTTTGTTTAAAGCCTTTCCACTTGAAGTAGAGTTCAATAAGATGACACTAATGGGGCAAAAGAGTGTCTTCATTTCTCATTTTGTTTGATATATAACAGCTCTTTGATGTTTTTCTTGCTTCTCTCCTTTCAGTCTGTCTTCCCTGTAATCTTGATGTTATCGCCCTCTCTTCATCTAAGTCTATTTAGCGGAACGGTAGGAAGAAAAAAATCATACTTCATCTGCGCTAATGACTAGAGCCTCTAAGGTATACAGCACAGTAGCATCAGTTTTATATATATACATATATATGTTTTTAAATAAGCCTTAAAGAAAAATAAACTATTGGCAGTTTTCATACTCTTCTTTTGATTGATTTTATATGTTGTTGTAATGTTCCATTTTTTCAGCCTGTATTTCCTGTATATGTACTATCCTGTTCATACAGGTTTGATTTGTATAACGATTTGTCATTGTTTGTCTGTCTTGACTTCAATTGTGAAACATTGTGCCAGTTGATACAGTGTGCCCTCTGATAACCCAAGCAAACGTCTTCTTTCTGGTTGCAAGTTGTAGCTCTTGTTCAAGTTTCTAAAGTGTTTAAAGTGTTTTGGTCAGACTAGAGGAGGCACAGTGTACTAATGTCAGACCGAACTTTTTAACAGGCATTGACTTCTAATGGGAATGAAATGGTGTTGTTGTCATGAAAAGCTTAAAATTGCTTTCACTGGGAATTAAAAGTGTGTTTTGCGTGCAAAAGGTTTGTGAAGAATGGAAGATTGGCCTTGAACAGTGTTTATTATCTGTTCTGTGTCCAGGTGCATGATGGGGTCTCGGTCAGGGCTGCTGTGTTAGATTGATGGAGGTCTGTGCAGCAGTGAGACAGCCGCGCACAATTGCTGGACAGTCGTTCTTAATTAACCTAATGGAATTCCATGTAAATTGACTCTCCCTACATTCTGGTATTCAATTGAGGGAAACGCATATAAACAGTCTAATCCAATTTTAAACAGCACTCTCAATCTGACCAGATTCTCATGTGACTGCGTTTTAGATTTTATATGCAATATTTGTACATTTTATGTTAAAAGATTGAATGGATGGTAATTTGTTGTCAATATATATATATTTTATTTTTGAATATAACCATACTCACTCCAGGGTTTAACATTTATACTTTTTTTGAAAGCATTTTGTACGTTGAACCTTTTTGAATGACATTAAGTTTGAAGCAAAATATGGATTTAGCCTCAGGTTTATCCATATCTCACAATGACTTCTTCATGGCTCTTCTCAAAAATGACCCCTCTGTGCCCTGATCTGCGCATAGATGTAGATGTACAGTTTTACAGATTACTATAAAACTGTATTATACAGGAGATAAATGTGCTTTATTCTTTATTTTGCATTTACGCAAATGTAAAATATATAAAAAATAAATAAAAAATAATGTAAAATGAGTGAATGTTTGAAAATTGTTGGGACTAATTTTTACATACATTTAGGTTTTGGTAAACAATACCTAAAAAAATAGTTTTTAAAGAAATTTATTTATTTATTTTATTTTATTTTTCCCACTCTAGAACATCACCTCTATGTTGTTTATATTTAGTTATATTTTGTATCATATATTTTTTTGGCTTGATGTTTTGCGTGTACATTTTCTTGCTGCTTGATTTATCCATAATCAAATTTAGAGAAACTTTGCAGTTGGGGCATGTCCTCTCTATCAGCTCAAAGTTTACATTTCTACCTTTAGGTTTTCTCTTTTCTGTCTTCAAATTCTTGCTGATGCCTGAAAGTATAGATTTTTAAATTTCTGCCTACTGTATGGCTTTTAATTCATGATTGGTATTTGACCTGAAAAAGAATGGAGGTTATGCAACTGAGAAAGGGCTTGAATTTAATAACAGATGGAAAAGGTAAATAAATGGTTGTGTCTCAGGAGATTCCCCTCAGTTACTTCTGGACAATTTTTTGTCGGAGATTCACGATTCCACATCTCCTCTACTGTCATCTCCTCTAGTGTCTAGTGTTGAAATATGTGGTGAGACGCAACACTGGCGATCACTTTTATTTCACTGATGGGATATGGTCTTGTGGCATGCAGAAGGACTTGATTTTATAATATGGGGTCTCTTGGAAAGATTAAAAGCACAATACGTACACAATACACAATACGTGCCCTTAACTTATTGGTATTTTTTCCTTCTGTGTCTTACAGTTTTTCCCACACCGCCGTTCCATCACTGTTTATCTCAGAGGAGGAGGAGGTCGTGGAGAAGATTCAAGAAACTCTTCCTGTAACTTCTCTGCTGGTCACGTCCCATTCTGCTGTTATTCCTTCCTGTTCCAGTGGACGTCCTCATATTTTGCCTCTTCCCTGTCTTATCCAGCTGGCCCCATTCTCTTGCACTAGCCTCCCAACCCCCATCTCTCCTTCACCTGTCTCGGACGTGTCCCAGTTTTGCCAAACCACCTCTGCACCATTCCCATCCTCTCCTGAACCGTCTGTTCCCCTGATGGGCTCCATATCACACAGCAGCACCACATTCCCTCCCTCTTCCCTCTGAGAACCTCCCTCCACCCCAAACTGCCCAACCAACACTAACACCAACACAGCACCATGGACACCAAAGAAATGATGCTGACGACCATGCTGAAAATGGACAGAGGAGAGAATGAGGGAGAGAGGGACAAAGGGAGAGAGGAAGAGGGGGTAGAGGGAGAAGAGGAGGGGACACAGCAGGAGAATGGCAGACTGATGCTGGCCGACGGCCTAGCAGATAAAGGACCCAAGTCTATGACCTCCAACTCTGGTCAGCAGGTGTCCAACGGCTTCACCACGTCCACCCCTCAGAGCCCCAAGGAGGGGCCCGGGACTGAGGCTAACTCTGGGGCTACGGTCCCTGGCCCTGGAGGTGGCACTGGGTCCTCCATGCCACTAGGGGGCCTCAGGACTCTGGTGGTCCAGCAAACCAGCCTGGAGAGGCCCAGGGAGACCTGGAGCAAGAAGATGGACTTTCTGCTCTCTGTGATTGGTTATGCCGTGGACCTGGGGAACGTGTGGCGCTTCCCCTACATCTGCTACCAGAACGGCGGAGGTGAGGTATCAAACGATGTGTGGAGGGGAGAAACTGTGTAAAGAGAGGGGATGAGAGTTGTAGAGAGATTGGGTTGTAGGTGGGTGAGTTACCTGGCTCCCCACCCACATTTCAGTCTGATTGACCTTAATTTCAGTCCTCGGTAAAAGGTGAGCTCAGGGACAGCAGCATGACATTTAATCGGTTTCCCCTGAAGTAAACACTCTGTCATATGTGAGATCCCATGCTAGAGTAAAGAGGATTTCCAGGATTAGAGCGAGTAAAATGTTTCCGCATAGTTAGAATTGTACAGCAGCTTATAATCCATAATAAACATTATTGACATACATGCAGAATGAATTCATCACGTACATCGCACTCAGTTGAAATTACGTTCATAATGCCCTGTATGAGTCTTTCCATGTTGACCATAAAGCTAGGCCACCATAAAACCAAATGGAAAATGGGACTGACTCTCTGAATTACAAAGCCCCTAACTGAAGAGGGCAGAGACCCGTGAGGTCAACACCAAATGTCATTGTGTGCTATTAATACTTGTATGAGTTCATCTCTTGTGTAATATAAGGCATAAAAAGCAAAGGTTCATGGGGTGTGTTTTTACAAAGTCTGTGTTGTCTCCTCTGTCTGTGCTCAGATACGACACAATCCTCACCTAGCGGCAAACAGGGCCTCCCTTTCCACTTTTATTGAATTTGCAATAATAAAATCTTTGCAATTTCCTGTGTTCTGTGTGTGTCTCGGGGAGCGAGGCATAGATGGGGACTGGGAGACACTTGATAGAGGCAACAGTATTAATTGTGGTTTTTATGAGAGCGCCTTCAGTCTCTTTCTCCTTGCTTAATAACCTGTCTCCCAGGCAGCTGCTCAATCAACCCTTATCTTTGCTTTCATGTCACAAAGAGAGACGCAAGCATGCATGCACACACCAAACCCTCCCACATACACACACGCACACACACACACACACACATACACACACACAAACAAATGTGCACACACACATAAGAATAAATCTATAGTAGATGGAAAGAAAGAAACAAAGAGAAAAGAGATGTGTTATCAAAGCCAGAATGTTAGGTTGGAGGGTCCAAGGATCTGGCTGCGATTCTGCTGCTCTTCAGTTCCTCAGCATTTGGCCTTTAATTCTCCTTTCATCACTCCTGCAGTTTTACATTTCACACTGTAGAAAAAAAAGGAGATCATGGTTTCCATTTTCTTGAAAATTGCAAAGCACACATCGCAGTAGTCTGATTTTGTCATAAGATTCACAAAATATCCCTCTCTGTTTTTAATAATGTAATAGCAATGTACACTAAGTGATGTGAAGTCGGGAATTCACTGGTTTTGAGTGGACTATACGTTTATAGGGTAATGCAAACATTGTACATACTGTACAGTGTATAATTGATTGATTGATGGAACATTTATTTAAACTTTGGAAACACAGTGAGGAAAGTCCCTCATTTTCAGTGGTGCCAGAAGCAAAAGAAAGTAAAAGAAAACATTTGTTAAAAGCATTTCCAGTCATTTAAATTATGATTTGTAGAGATTTTTAAAATGTAATGTTTATTGTAGAGGACTACTGAGAGTACAGATGGAGTGTGAATTAGTAATGTTTCTCATGGGTGTAATTGGTTTAATACCGTTCTTTTAACTCTGTTCTGTTCCTCTTTTCTTATTACTCCCTGCACTCTCATTCTCCCCTCTCTTCATCCTCTGTTCCACTTTGTTTCTCTCTCCCTCCTTAACCCCCTTGCCCTCCAACCGCACCCCTCATCTCTTCCACTCTCCATCTCCGTCTCTCCTCCCCGCTTTCCCCCCTTGCCCCTCTTGCCAGGTGCCTTTCTGCTGCCCTACCTGTTGATGGCGGTGTTCGGAGGTGTGCCTCTGTTCTACATGGAGCTGGCACTCGGCCAGTTCCACCGCAGCGGCTGCATCTCCATCTGGAAACACATCTGCCCCATTTTCAAAGGTAAGAGAGGAGTGGAGAGGAGATAGAAGAGTTCAGAGCGATAGTTAACATAGGAAAGAGGGCATGAGAGAAAAGCTTGCGCCAAAAGAGAATTTCACAGTAGGAGAGCAGAATACTTTCTGACGAAGAAGGACAGTGTCAAGTGGACATTCAGCCCAGAGGAGTGAAGCCTGAGAGACAGCTAGTTTAACCCCCTCGACCTTCTCAGTACAGTTCCCTTGAAGAGCATCCCCATCTTCTTGTAGATCCAGTGTGATGTTCTGACTCTCTGTTATGGAAATTGTCACATTTCCATGCCAAATGCCAGCTGCTTAGAAATCTGATAGTATGTAAATTGTTGTTGTTTGGAAATGTCACCCACTTACCCGATGGGAATTTGTATCTACCCTCACAGAAAGGTAGATGGGGGAGTGATTGAGTGGTGTCACGCACTCCTTGGATTTACCACAAACAAAATGTAGAGAGGTGCTCTATGATCAAGTAATTCAAGTTTTCTTCATATTCAGGCTTAAAATCTTGTTTTTCTTAAAACGAGTTAAAATTCTGTTAGTGGGATGAGATAATCCCACTTATTTCAAGTGCTAATCAATTTGTTTTGCAGAATTTTCCTGAATCAAGTGTTATTCTGCCTTGTTTCAACATATTTATACTTGTTCCCAGAAAATTCCTGAGCTAAGTAAAACTGCATTGGACGCAAGTGCGATTATCTTATCCACTGGCAGATTTTTTCACTTAAGCTACTTTAAGAAAAACATGTATGGTAAACTAAAATAAAGTCATTTTTCATTTCAGTGATTTTTATTGTCATCATTGAGTGAAGAAAACATTGTGAAACTGAGAATCTAAAGTCCTTTATATGCAGAGAAAAGCCTGTCAGTTCATTTCTCTGGACTCAAATGAGTGGTTTGCTGGGGATGCTGGGGACAAAAAGCTACTTTCACATGTAAGAGTGGAGCGATCCAATCAAAACACAACCTCAGTTTGTATTCCTCCCTCCCCCGTTTGATGGACTCCTCAGCTGCCCCAGCTATCCCCTGCTAGCCTCCACAAACAGCATTTACAGCAACAGTAGCTTATGGAACTTTAGCTAGCAATGGTGTCAGACATCGACTTTCTCACATCAAATCTACTACTACAATCATCCAATGTGCACGTTTTTAGCAAGTGAGCTACAGCAATATTAGCTATGAAAACATCTGCTATATTGCAGAGTTTGTTCCAACAAGCTGATGATTTGACTACAGTCAGTTATTATCAGAGTTGCAACCAAAGCCGAGAGAGAGAGAGAGAGAGAGAGAGAGAGAGACTATCTCTGGCCGAGACAATATCTTTAACGTTACCCCAAGGGGAACTAAATCGCACCCAGCCCTGCAGGAATGTATTACTGTAGAAAATGCAGCCCCTAAAAATCAATTTTATTAGAATTATTGACTTTTAGGAACTCTTGGTGGATGATGAAGGTAGAACTGAAGAATAATACTAAACAATAAAACCCCTGTTCTTAACTGGGATTACCATCCCCTTAACACAGAATTTGACTTGGTAAGATACTGATTTTTTGCAGTGTAGTTTTCTTAATTCATACAGTATTTCCTGCTTCTGTGTAGTGCAAATAAAACAGTCATAACCCCTCTCTCAGTAATATTTCCTCTCTTCTCCACCCTCTCTCCTTTTATACCCTCCACTCAACCTCCACTCCTTCTCCCTTTCTGTCTCATTCAGGCATTGGCTTCGCCATCTGCATCATCGCCCTGTACATAGCCTTCTACTACAACACCATCATGGCCTGGGCCCTGTACTACCTGCTGTCGTCATTCCGGTCCACCCTCCCCTGGACCACCTGCAGCAACAGCTGGAACACAGTCAACTGTAACCGCTACATGTCCACAGACCACAACGTGTCCTGGTCCAACTCCTCCACCTCCCCCGCCGAGGAGTTCTATACGTAAGTGCATGTAAGTCGGATGTAAAGGGGCAGGGGGAGAGCTAGACACGAGGCCGAGGTCAAGTGAGGGAGGAGGAGGAGTTCCAGAGAGCGACCGCAGGGATGGTGCAGGGCTTCAAGAAGCCTGACTGATGTGCCATGGTTGTAGGCATAAGTTTAAGTTTACACTTTATTGATCCTGAAGGAATATTCATCCTCTGCATTTGACCCATCTGTGGGCAGCCACAGTGCAGCAATGGGGGACAAACTCCAGCTCTAAGACCAGTGCTTGGTCAAGGGCAGTTGCAGGAACATTAACCTAACATACATATCTTTCAGTGGTGGGGAAACTCACACAAACACAGGGAGAACTTGCAAACTTTGTTTCACCAAGTACAATGAATCGCTTTGTTACAAGAAGTACGATTGATGCACAAGGAAATTGACCTTTGCAATTGGTGCAGACACAGTAGATTGTAACCTTAGCTGAACATGGTCTGCATTCCGATCTTAAATGGTAAATGGACTGCATTTATATAGTCTACCGACTACTCAAAGTCCTTTACAATGAATGCCTCACATTCACCTATTCACACACACATTCATGCACTGATGGTGCTCTCTGGAGGAGCCGGGAATCGGACCAGGATTACCAGACAGTTGGACTATCACCTGAGCCACGAGGAACCAAATCCTCATGAATTCACCTTTAAATCGTTTGTTAACAAAGAAATATATGAAGCCATTATGTGTGTTTGGAAATAGGATGAAACGGTTAGACTTGTCTTGAAGGCATTTACCAGCATTTACTAGCATTTACCAGTCAACAACCTCTGCTTCCATATCTCAACAATCAAATAATGGGTGTAGTTTTTGAATAGATCGAAAGCACTTTTACTTCACATTAAATTAACTTGCACAAAAATCTGAGCTGTCCCTTTAAGTGGGAGAGAGGAGCAGGTGGAGGGATAGAAGGAAGCAGAGGATGGGGAGTGAGTGTGAAAGTTGTGCATATGAAGGAGACAGTGGTTGGTTGAGAAATTTCTAATTGGGTCCACCAAAATTTGTTCTCTGAGGCTGACAAAATGATTTCTAGTACAAATACAATTCTCACTGTGGCAGACTATTGTATCTCTAAGCAATCTTGAGCCTAGTAAAGTAACCAACCCAGGTATAGGGGTAGGACAGACAAACAGAGAGGACAGGTAGGACAGCTTTACGTCTTTTTTTCTTTGCATTTTCCCTTTAAACCAGACCTCTGTCAGACAGAACAACGCCTTTGTTATTCTTGAAGGGGAGAGTCTTTCCTGCCCCCTAAAAGTCTACTTGCTCAGTCTTATCAGCTGTTCACTAGACAGTGTCTGTCTGTCACGTCCACTGAGCCAGATACAGGCCTTATCCATAGCTGGCTTTTTATTTCCTTGCATAGGTATTAAAGTAACAAATTCCTCAACTCAGTCTGGCGCCAGAATTTCCTGTTTTGAACATAAATCATGTCTCTTTTTTATAGTTCTGGTTCTGTGTGCTTAACCTGTGACCAGATGTTAACCTCACTGTTCATTTCACTTGTCTGCATTTGTTTCCCCTTATGGCGCTTTAAGAAATTAGCTGGCTCTTGTTTGTACAAGTGATGTTGTATTGATAGAAATTCACTATGAAGTTAATTAATTTCTTCTCTTTTTTTCATCTGTTCTTTCTTTTTATCCTAAGTGAGGGGGGTGGGGGTCTGAAGGCATTAGGTTCTGTGGCTTGCATATTGCACAGTAAAAGAGGACTTATTTTCTGCTCCTCCATTTTTTCCCTTCTGTTCCGTTTATCACCCGTTCTTCCCCTGCTCTCTCCCTTGTTTTCCCCCAATTTTTCTTTTCTCTCCTTTCTTTTGCCTCTTCCACTCTTGCTGCCCTCCTTTATCACTCTCCATTTCTTCTTGTTCCTCTCTGTAACCCCTCTCCTTCCCTCTCCCCCATTTTTGCCTCCTTTCTTCTCTCTTCCTTTTCTTCTTTTTACCCTCTTCCTCTCTACATCCCTCCCCTTCTATCTCTCTTTCCTGCTCACTCCTTCCCACGATTCCCTCCTGCCTGTCCTGTACCGTCCTCCTTTGTCCTCTCCTTTTCTCCCAATTCCACCTTTTCCTTCCTTCTCCCATCTTTCTCATTTTTCATGTACACATCTGTCTTTACTCGCTCCCTCTTCTTCTCGTCCTCTTTCGACCTCACCCCCCCCTCCTCCCTCCTCCCTCCTCCTTCCAGTCGCCAGGTGTTGCAGGTCCACCTCTCCGGAGGTCTGCACCAGCTGGGCTCTGTGAGCTGGCAACTGGCCCTCTGCCTGCTCTTCATCTTCACCATCGTCTACTTCAGCATCTGGAAGGGAGTGAAGACGTCTGGAAAGGTAATTGAGGGGCCGACTGCACGGGTGACACGGGGTCAGTGAGAGGGGAGAGGATGGGCAGATGAAGGCAGGGAGAGAGAGAGAGAGAGAGAGAGAGAGAGATGGTTGGTGGCTCTCCTGTCAGCTCCCTGCCTTCACCATCATGGGTTTTATTTAGGGAGACAGCCTCGTCTGGAAAAAGATTTCTGGGTAGGTCCGCATTACCAACAGTGGCCAATACTGCTGAGGTGCTACTGAGTAAGACAACCCTGACGAATGCAAATGTATCTAAATTAATCAGTGGGATGGAGGCAAAGGTGGATGGAAAGATAGATCGAGGGAGGGAATTAATGAAGGAAGGAGGGGGATTTTTTAATCTGAAAGGTAGAGAAGAGAGCAAGAGATGTGGAAGAACAGATGAAACAATGAAAGGACAGGGAGGATTGTCAGTGACGCCTAAATACAGTTCTTCATCATGTGAGCTTTATTGTGCTGTGTGGTCGTCACAGTGCTGCCCATCTCTGAGGTGAAATCATCTCTGTAACTTGTATCGTTTTCTGATCTGTTTTGCCTGGTACATTTTACTTTAAATAATAATGCAGCACTTTCATTTAAGTATGCTCATACGTCCAAAATCTCAATCTTAACAAGTCATTTAATCTCATATTCAATCTAAAATTATTGTTTTTCTTAAAACAAGTTAAAAAAAAATCTTTCAGTGGGATGAGATAATCCCACTTCTTTTCTCAACTTGTTTCCAGAATTTTCTTGGATCAAGTGTCATTTTCTTGATACCAGTGATCTGCCTTATTCTGCCTTGCTTCAACATATTTATACTTGAAACAAGTGAAACTGCATTGGATAGAAGTGGGATTATCTCATCCTACTGGCAGATTTTTTCACTTTTTAAGAGTAAATATGAGATTACATGACTTGTTAAAATGGAGATTGTTTGCAGTGAAAAATGCTCTGGTTTAAATTCAAGAAAAAAAGACGTCACAGCACTGGCCTCACTGTGCAGAATCACCACAGTAATAATCTCTTAGTACCAAAGATATTGCCAGAATGAAGTCTTGTTTAGAGTCTTGTGGATTTTAATCTTTGTGTGTTCCTTCTCTCTCCTTATCAGGTGGTGTGGGTGACTGCTACCTTTCCCTACCTGGTCCTTCTGGTGCTGCTCATCCGTGGAGCCACTCTGCCCGGGGCCTGGAGAGGCGTGGTCTTCTATCTCAAACCTGACTGGGAGAAACTGCTCAGCACTACAGTGAGTTAGTCTGTTGAATTTAGCAAGGCATTCTTCAATCCCTCCCTGTTCCAAATTCCAGTGAGATTGCTATTACCTTTATACACACTGGTATATATGATTCATGATGCCTCCCCTTTGTCTTCACATATCTCCTTTTTCCATCTTACACTATTTCTCAATTTCCTCCCCTCTCCCTTATTCCACATTTCTCCATCTCTCTCTCCCTCACTCCCTCCTCCCTCTTTCCATCCCTCCACCTTCATCAAGGTGTGGATTGATGCAGCAGCTCAGATCTTCTTCTCTCTCGGTCCGGGCTTCGGCGTGCTCCTTGCCTTTGCCAGCTACAACCCGTTCCACAACAACTGTTACAAGTGAGATTCAAAGGAGGGTCTCTTGAACAGATCAGATTTCATTATTCTAAAGTTGACCAAAACTTGCTGTCATTGCCATGTAAAACACGGTTATAAAACACTCCACAACATCACACTGTCATACTTTATCTGAAAATGTTCTGTTTGCACCTCGATTTCTTAAATCTGTGTCTATAATAATTTTCCCTCAGTTCTCTTAGTAATTTTTATCTGTGCTTCATGACTAGTGTTAGACCTGTATATTGGTTTATTAATACATTTCGCTGATAGTGTTGTCTCCTGCTGAAATCTGCTATGGAACCCACCTAGCCTTACTGTGACCGGCCTGCTAACCCACCTGAAATCATTTTGTCATTATGGGTTTCAGTGGGGAGTTTTAGTGTTACATGATGGTTTAAATGCTGTTTCAGAGGTTTTTAACCTCATAAACACTGCTGGTCCTGTTGGTGGGTTCATCATTGCTGCACAGCCAAGTTTTGTTCAAACCCACAGAACTTTATTTTAAATTTTAGTGGCAATCCCAAGGTTTCCAAAGATACCAAATACGTCCTGCTGAATTACAGGGAAATGTGTATAAAATGATGCACAAGACATCTAGATATAAGCGTGATATAGCTTCAATGACAATATGAAAAAAAAGTTTTTTCTGGCTTTGAAGCTGGGAGATTTAAGGGATTCTTGTATCCCTTTATTTTTAACATTTGAACACTCAGATTATTGGCACAAAATTATCTATCAGCAGCTTAAATCTAAAAATACTGGCCTTCAAAAATTCGTATTGCTCAAACCAAAAGCCTGACCACCTCCAAAGCGGGCCTGCATGGTCCAGTAGTCAAGTGTAAAAAGTGCAAATATTTCCCTACACAGACCTACAGTTAATGATTTTTCACAAAGCTCCTCTCTAACTCTCTTCTCCTCCTCCTCCTTCTTCTTCTTCTTCTTCTTCTTCTTCTTCTCCCCCAACCCTTACTTTCTCCCTCCCAGAGATGCGTTGGTAACCAGTTCAGTGAACTGTCTGACTAGTTTCCTGTCAGGCTTTGTCATCTTCACAGTTCTGGGCTACATGGCTGAGATGAGGCAGCAGGATGTTGACACTGTGGCCAAAGATGCTGGTAGGACACCACACAAGCACTGTCCCAAACAAGCCCTCACTTGCTATTTTACATTTTCACCTGAATATCCCTGAATTCTTGAGAGGGTATAGAAAATGCGTGTGAAATTGCGGTGGATGCTTTGGCATCATGTGAGCATAATAAATGCTCAATTCCTTGAGTTTAATTAAGGTGAACCTAAGAAATCCCTCATTCCAGTCCCATATCAGAATTGTCTTTTAGACTTGGGCTGGGATATTGTTGAGGTCTGTGGGAATATTTTTGCGGGATAAAGTTGACTTTCCTGACAAAATGTAACTTTTCTCTCAGTGAAAAATCTCTTCCAACCTGCCCCTCTTTCTCTCTCAGGTCCCAGTCTGCTGTTCATCATCTATGCGGAGGCCATAGCAAACATGCCCGCTGCCACGTTCTTCGCCATCATCTTCTTCCTCATGATCATTATGTTGGGTCTGGATAGCACGGTTAGTTTGTACTTTGTCTTTATTGACTTCAGCTCCCTTTAACCAGTAAAATGACACCCCAGTTATTCTTCTGTCTGCTGAATTATCTGTGTATTGTTAAAAGTTTGTCTCCACCTGTTGCACTCTCCCTAATGTGTTGCTGCCCAGCACCCTGCTCCTGTTTGCTCTCATCTCTAACCTAGAAACAGAGGTTGCATATTTGCCATGCTCTAAAGGCAAATGTCCCATTCTGTTTGTTCTGCATTTTCCTGTTGTAACGGTGGCTCCATGTAGGTGTCAGGTATTATTTGTCCTCGCGTTTCCATTTTGGATGGCAGTCAACACTGTGATAGGAGGCTCATATCAGTGTTGTGCTGTGATCTTGTCTCCATAAGCCTGTGTTTATCTACTCTGAGGCAGCCAGCTGGAGAGACCTGTAAGGCTCTTATCATGCACTGATAATCAGTGTAGAATCAGCACTGGCGTTGTCACGCTCCTCTTTTCTATGACTGAGGATATTGCTGCAAATGTGAAGTACTGTTGGATAGTCTAAACATTCGCTTCTTTATTTCTCGCTTTCTCTAAAGAATGTGATACACAAGGACTTTAGGGCCAAAGCTGATGGGCAACATTACCCAAGGAGCTGTCAGACAGGAGCCTCTTGTCCACTCTGCCTCTTCTGTCTTTCTTTTTGTCTCTGATGAATGCTCTTTCTCTTCTTCGGGGTGCCTGCTCACCATTTCTTCCCCTCTCGCTCCCTCTCTGTCTCCCTCCCTCCTTGGTTTCCTCTCTGCAGTTTGCAGGTTTGGAGGGGGTGATCACAGCCATGCTGGATGAGTTCCCTCATGTCCTGGTTAAGAGACGGGAGTGGTTTGTCTTTGGCCTGGTGTGTGTTTGCTACCTGGGGGCTCTCTCTACCCTCACATATGTAAGTTTAACCACATTACAGCACAGGTTGTGGCAGCTATCACAACTTACTGCTGACTTGATTACAGCTGTGATCGATAGCATAAATCTGCCTGGGTACTCAAGCTCAGTAATGGAATCCATTTGCTTTCAGTTTCTTGAGTTATTTGTACTCCAAAATCCCAAAAAATATGATTGTAGAGGAGTAATAAGTCCCAATTCACAGTCTGCAATTTGAATAGTATTATTTTTATTACATGCAAATGATATTGATAATGATATTGTCATTTTCTCTTTATCAAATAAAGACACAGTGAGGTGCAGATCTATGGTAGGCTTAGGCTGTGTCATTGAACTTTTTATCTTTAACCCATCACCAAACGTCATCAGTGTGGTCCAGAGGAATATAATCACTTTCTTAAATACTTCACCTGCCATTTTTATTGGTCACGTGACACTTACAGCACTCCATGATTTTAAGAGCAATTCTATCAAAGGTTCAGTACAGTCAAACACATTATTTTCATTACGATACAGATGTTAACATATGTACTGTTTTCCCTTTAATTGTAATCAATATGTAATCAAATAAGAAATCTTGTGCTTGTCAAAAGTATATGTAATCTTTCAATGTTTTGTTTTTTACTTAATGCAGTAAATTGTACTTGTTGCAATCAGATTACAGATAAACTATTTCCCTCCAATGCCCATTACAGTGAGCAAGTTAGTTGTACAGATCCAGCACTGTCATTAATATTCATGTGCATCTCTGCTCCATTAAACACACACAGCACATTATCCTGCTCCTTGCCTTAGAGCTCATACACAGAGTTGTTTGCTTTCATAAGTGTAGTCTAGGATTCATATGTAAATAGTTATAAATAATTGAACAGTAAATACAACACACACATGATAATCCATTGTCCCTGTTCGCACCTCGCCCTCTCCTCCACTCTCTCTCCCTCGCCCCTCCCTCTCTCTCCTGCTCTGTCTCCTGTATCAGGGCGGTGCTTTTGTGGTGAAGCTGTTTGAGGAGTACGCCACCGGCCCTGCGGTCATCACCGTGGTCCTGCTGGAAGTCATCGCTGTCTCTTGGTTCTACGGTAAATACTGATGATGATGGTGAT
>OMKZ01029270.1:3618-25397 GCA_900302535.1 Neoniphon sammara
AGGAAGAAGGACAAAGAGGGATAGGGGGATCAGAAAAATTGAGAAGCCTTCAGATTTTAAGAAGAAAACTCCTCTAAAAGTTGTTCTAGGACTACACTGGATCTAAAGACTAAAACAAAATCACTTTTCTATGGGCAGTTAGATTTTGACAGTACTACAGAGCACACCTCCACATGAGCGGCAGATTTTTTTTTTTTTTTTTTTTTTGACTGGCTTAATATATGGAACCAAATAAAAATTCCTGGATCCACAGAGGGCGCGGGACCTTTGCCGTCTCTTGGGTACACCTGACATCAGACTTACCTGGCCACACAGACACAGAGCGACAGAGTGAACAACGTTTGGTTGGAAGTCTCCAGTTAACCCTTACCTTGGGGTAGGAGGGCACATCTCTGCGAGGAGTCAGCTTCTTGTTGTCTTCCAGGAAGCTACTGCAGGATGACAAAAAAAAAAGGAATGTCAATCAAATGTGCTGCAACTCAACTCTAGTTGGCTTGTCATTGTACTTGTGAGCTACAGGGACTGAAACCTCAAAGAAAAAATATGATAAATCATAGCTCAAATGTGCAAATATTTGAAGTAAGTGCAAAAAGTTGAAAGGAGAAACCATTGTGGGTCTTTCTTTTGATTACTATTACTACTATTGCTATTACTTTTACTACTGGTACTATTACTATTACCACTACAACTATTGCAATAATAATGTAAAATATTGGATAACTTTGTGCAACAATGCTATGAGTGCAAAAACACATTTTTTTTGTATACAAATTCTTTGCATCAGCCAGGTACGACTGATGCAGGATCAGCCTAAAACAAAAGTCGGCACCAGTTATTAGACAACTCCTGTATATCTTTGTATCAGAAGGAAGGATAATGGTGAGATGACAGTAACTGGATCCACCTGAGAGCCTCCTGCTGCTAAATGAGAGTGCAGGGTCAAACCTAACAGCCAGGCACCACTGTCCCCTGAGCTGGGATCAGCCTCCCATGACAGTAAGAGGCGCCACTCTAATGATAAGCAAGGAGCTAGAAACGTATTCATTATATTCTACTGATGAAAAGACCAGTGGGTCCCACTTTATTACTCAAACTAATGTTTAGGTGGATTTGGATGTGGTTATTATATCAACAACACTGATCTAAAATCTCAATCCAACAAATTACAGTGAAATTAACAAATTATACAATGAGATGCATGTTCTAAAAAGCTTGTAGAAAAAAAGTAAATTATAAACACTGCAACAAATGACTACAAATGATAGCTATGTATTATATAATTGGCCTTGCAATGCATGCATGGAGAGTGCATTGGTATGAGTGCATTAGTATGTGCCTCTGATTGAATCTCTGCTCCTTGCATGAGAAAATGTACAAAAACCGACGGGATGTTTTTCATAATAGGGATTATTTTTGTCACCTGTTGTTTCTGGACACCATCTCCTCGCGCAGCTTCTTGATGTCGCTGCGACACTTCTCTATCTCCACCACCTTCATCCCCTCCACTGCAGAGAGAGGAACACAGCAAACTATTAAAGTTGCACTAAGCAAGATTTTTATGTAAAATTTGACTGGTCATGTCAGCCTAAATCACAAAGTGGGGCTAGTACAGTGAAGTGTGTGTCATCGCCACTAATTCAGCTGCCATAGATTCACCCAGAGTTGCCCAAGTGAAATTCATGGTGTTGGGTATGTACACTTCTCTGCCCACGGGAAGTGACGAATTAAAATTTAATACATATGAATTGAAAACTTAAAGCTTAAATTTTTCAGTTACTTCTTTCTACCACTTGGGGCTGCCAGTGTTCATAGCAACTAAGTGCATCTTAAGTCATTCAGAGCAAGAATATATTGGATTAGATTAAATTCAAGTAATCGATTAGTTTTATCAATCACATCTGTGACCAAGGAATTGCAACAACATAGACAGGTTTCTGGCACAGCTAACAACCTAGAGACATTGGGAACACATTAAATTACAATGCAAAATAATACTGCTAAAATAGGGTTCAAAAACAGAGTACAGGTCAGAAAGTGAGTTTTAAAAGCCGGAAATCTCAGCAACTGGCCAAGTAATTACTGAGTCACAACACTATCAACCCCACACATTTATATTATGGTTCATATTTGGTTCAGTCATAAAGCAGGAAAAATCTTACTTAATGCCCCTTTTAAATTAACTTGAATCAAACTGAAAGGATGGAAAGGGAAAGAGGGCAAGTAGTGAGTGGGAGGGGAAGAGCAAGGTATGGGGGGCAGAAATAGGGAGTAGAGGAGATGGGGAAAGATCCAGCACCCATTTGCTGGCATCCAGGCCTTGCTGTCAGAGCTTTGAAGTATTCATTTAGCCGTGGGCAGCACGTCTGAAGTCGACCCACATTTATATTAACAGCTGTCTCCTCTCTCGTCTTTATCTCTGACAGATCGTCTTCAATGACACACCAGAGACTGAAGCTGTTATCGGAATTCTTTGGACTCTCACATATCTTTGATGAACTGGTTGTTGTGCAGAGTCTGCCTCTCCGTCGCTCTCTTCCTCTCTCTTCCTCTCTCTTTTTTTCCCAACCTCTCTATTGAAACTGAATAGGTCGCCCCCAACAACACTCCAAGTCTATTAGCATAGGTGTCCATGGCGACCAAGGTGATGATGGGATGCAGGGGTGTGTGGGCGCCACACTGTTGCTGTAGCGACCAGGTATCCAGGCACATGGCATGCATGTGTGAAGTGGCTGTATGTCAGTGAAACTTGCCGTTGAGCCACTTGGGAAAACCTAGTATCCCTTAAAGATGTAACTTTCAGAGTTGGAAAAAAAATAATAAAACTAGATTATTATGGCACTTGTGTGTACTTGATTGTGTAGAGCTTTTCCAGAGGGTTTCAATGACTTTTTAAGGATTCAACAATGCATTTTGAATCGTTAAACTTGGCACTAGATTGAGGAAAGTTTACGCAACGTAGGGCACAACGATAGCTGCAAACTTGAAGATGTTCAAGCGCACTTTGTTTCAAAAGAAAGCTGCCCACGGTACAGTTGGGGACATCGCCATGGTGACTGCTGTGAGCTGAGGTCACGTTGTCATGGTGACTGAGAGGGTCAGTGTAAAAGGGGCTATTATGAAATTGCTGCCGAAACACACTATTAGAGTCAAATGTAGATGGCTGCAGGCTGCCAGCTGCAGCGGCTGCAGCCTGTTAATATTTGTGTGACAGAACGCAATCTGGTGTTATTCAATGCATAGTGAAGGGGGAGTATATAGATGCAGGCATGATGTATTACACAAACAAGCCACACACATGCGGACACACCACACACATGTACGTAGGTGATGCCTACATGAGTGCACACAGTCATCAGTCAAAAAAAAAAAAAAAAAAAAAAGAAAAAATATACAAAGCTGAAACTGGGTGCTTCTCCTCTCATCCCTTTGAAAGCCCCCAGGGAACAGCCGTCAACATATTTTCTGTTGTTTTTTTAATTTGAAATGCTCAGTCCTTTTTAAGACGTTACAAAACATTACGTGATTATTGCAGGCTACTCATAAAAATTCCCTTTCTCTCTCTATAGACAAGGACACAGCAAAGAGAGAGAAGCAGAGGAGATACGACCTGTAGCAGCAAAGCTGATGGACTAGACTCAGCATTTTGAAGGTTTTTTTCAGCACTATTTCACTGATGGCTCAAATGCCCCATGAAGTTCAACTGGAACCCAATTTTTAGGACTAACATAATCAGGGAAATTGTTGTATTCACCAATATAAATACACCCTAAATTCAAAAATACCTAAATTGTCCTTTAAGGCTCACGTTCAAAAACAATGAAAGGACATTTGCATTGCATATTCAACTTCCTAAACTCAGCGGCATTCACCTTTATCTTTAATCACAGCCAGACTAGGAAGGATGTAATGATTGCAAAACGATTACTGATTAAATGTTCCCACAGGGCATGACTGTAAGAGCTGGCCCGTTGAGAACACTGAGACCTAAATTAAAAATAACAAGATGAACCAACACAGCGCAGTAACCTATCACGACACCTTTATTGATCCTATTTTATAGTTGGCTTTATCTTGTGATTGCAGGCAGAATTGACATCTATTTCGAGTGCTGCAATGCAATCAGACAAGAAGGTAAAAACTATGTAAAACTGCCGCAGTGCACTGAGCGGTCAGCAGCCTCAGAACATGCATGTAAACTTCCTCCTTGTAGCTAATAAAATGTCACAAAAACAAGTGGGAACAGACGATGGCCTGCCGCAAAGGTCAAGGGCTTTTCTGCGTGTATTATCCATGGGTGCTTATTGTGTAAGTGTGAGGATGACAGTGCATATCTTTCTAAGAGGCTAAATCTGGTCAATGTTCAGGAGAATTCCTAATAACTAGAGATCAAAAGCCAGTCGAGGTGGAATACCACGCCGCGTAAGCCGTGTCCTGTTTGGACTTATCTAATCACAAGCTCATAAACTGGAGGAACTTGGATGCGTTCAGGCAGCCTGAACTGAAGGCACGCCGTTATCTCTGTGCAACTGTACACAGACGTACTGAAGTACTACTGTGTAGAGGTTAAATAATGAAATGTCTCCTGGAGTTTAAGGAACTTGTCTAAACGAAGCTCAAATGCTTTCTGGTTTCCATACACAAAACTGTAGTCTAATGAAAATAGCTGCATAGTGATTCAATAAAATCAAAGTCAACCTTTAATTCAGTTCTCAAAACACATTTTACACAATATAATTTATTTATTTTCCCCCATCTATTTTATTTTTGTTGTACTGGCCTGTTTCATCCTTCTGTATCATAATTTTTAAATCAAATATGGCTATTGTTATTATCTGTCTTACTGCCTTTTACCTATATGGTTTGTTGTCTGGAAAGGGCTTAGTAATTCTGTTTTGAAAAGTCCTATGGCAATTATTATTATGGAAGGCTGAACTGGTTGCAGGGCTTTATCTTGTTGCAGCTGCACACAGATCAAATAAAACAGTAGGCTGATGCAAAACATTTCACTAATTTTCTGTTTTGGCTAATTTTACCAGTGGTGATTAATAATGGTGCAAATCAGCTAAAAGCCAAAGCATACTGAAGCATTGCATCATTTGCACGGCTGTACTGCACCTCACTGGGTTTAAAGGATGAGCTCAGCATGTTTTGAAACAGATTCAGTGCCCAGTTCAAGAGAAAGGGACTTTGATTTCAGATTGTGTCTGACTTGGCTCTCCTGCAGGGCATCTAGCTGCAGCCTGTGTGTGTGTGTGTGTGTGTGTGTGTGTGTGTATGTGTGTGTCTATCTGATTTTGATTGCACCTCCATGTGTGCATGTGTGTGTGTCTGTACTGTATGTTCATGCATTTGCCTCTGGTCCGGTCAGTAAGTGCCTCTCTAAAATACAAAAGCAGGCCAATACCACAATCAATAAGCATTCAAGCCGCAATCAGGCCACAGAATATTGACTGTATACTTTTACTTTATACGGTTTACAGTATATATAACAACATTGTATAATAACACGCTAACAATAAGCCCTTGAATGCGCGAGCTGCTGGCCTCTCTCTGTGTGTTAGCACATGGTGCTAGCTGCTGCTAAAATCCTCGGCATTTTCTGCATCGTGATAAAAAAATAAATAAAATAAAAAGAATTAGGATTTGAGTGCCATATTTAACATGATGAAAGGGTTGACACTGAACACATAATGCGACAGTATGGGTGGAACATAATTACTTACAACTATTTGGATTTGCTGTTTAGTGCTACTTTCTGAGTGTTTTAAAAGTCTGGAATTTTGCTTTGACTTGAATATCTGTTAACTCCTGCTTTTAACTGCAGCACAGGATGCTCTTGGCTTTGTTTTCCACTCACACTGCCCTCTGAAATCGGTCCTGTTCTGATCCCATACTCGAGACTGCATCCCTGCGCTGCACTACGGCTGTACGCTCGCCGCCACCCCCCCAATTACTGCTACCTACCTCGCTAATAGTGTTACAACAGCTGTTCACCTTTGAATGCATACTTGCTGCGTCTTTATCTCTAGACTGTGCACTGTACATGTTGCAGTGTATGTGAGGTCTTGTTATGTTTTGTCCTGCACCAAATGTGGAAATCCTGTATTGTGTAACTGTCTTTGAACACCGAGTCACATTCCCTGTACACCTGCTGGACCTGAAGAATTCTGTGATTGAACTGTTTTAGTCTTTACTCCTGCTTCTAGTTCAATTTACTAGATTCAACATTCACAGATTTATTTAACTTCACCACCAGAAAGTGAGATTACAGATTTGTTAATGTGAGCCCCAAAATTTGCGAGGCATTCATTTTTTGAGCTAAATTTTTGGAAAATGAATTTAATCATAACGATTTTCCCTTGAAAGCAAGAACTCGAATATTATTTCAGTCAGCTACTGTTTTATTCTTAATTGCAAAAAAATATTTAGCTGAGGTAGCAGCATTCTGAGTAGCATAGTTCACAAACATCCCAGATCAAATTCAATGACTTTTCAATGACTCTCAGTGTCTTGTTGGGTGAAATTCAAGGAAATTCAATACATTTTCAGTTTAATCACGTTTTTCTCAAATCCAGTATCCTGCAGTATGTAATAAAAGCTCCAAAAAATCTACAGTCCTGCTTCCGGAAAAGTGCTTCTTGTTTCTGAGCATGACAAGCTGATGACCGAGGTGTGAAAATATGACAGCGGGCTGGCAAACAACGGCGTGTGAAGAGTGTGAAAACAGACTTACGCTCTACTCTCTTCTCCAACATGGCCAGACGGTTGGTTACCTCGGTCTTCAGCTCGTTGATCTTGAACGCCCTGCGGACAGAGAGGTAGAGAGAGGGGAAGACGGAGAGAAATGAGTGGAGGAGGAGGAGGAGGAGAGGGGAGGGTGTTACCATGAAGACGGAGGGAGATACAGAGTGTCAGACAGGGGTGAGAGATGAGAATGAGACAGGAGGAGACAAAGGGCAGGGCAGAGGGGGACAGATCCATGGGTGAAGAGTGGAAAAAGAAGAAGAAATGAAAGGGGAGAGATGGATAAATACAGAGAGAGAGCAACATTCACTGGCAGCATTCAAATATCCCTGTTACTGTGTGACAACCTCATTAACTCCAATTTTGGCTTTGTCTTTAAACTTCAGCTGAAGGATTACACACTATGAAACCCTTTAAAAACCCACTACATAGCCTCAAAAATGCACCAAGGCTGAACAGTTGCTTTATTGGAAGCACATTTTTTTTTTCCCCCGACAGTGACAATATACAAGACGATACTGATAAGAAGAACGTGCAGTGACATAGAAAAGCAAGAAATCCAAAAAGAGAATGACGGATGCCAAAGAAAGGACTGACATTTCTTTCTTTTTTTTTTAACAAAAGCAACAAGAACATGTTAAAACAAATGCAGGTACAGCAATGCAAATTAACCTTGAAAACAGCGAGGTAATAATGAGTTAAGTGAAGATCCACTGCGGTGTGAAGACGTTAAACGGCTCGGCTTACCTTGAAAACTGCTCTGCTACTTGCGTCAGTACATTCTGAAAGAGTTCCTCTTTATCTGAGGAGAGAGGAGGCATGGAGCCGCGTTACATACTCATATACACGCACACATACACAGTGTGCAAACCTGTGCACGGCTGTGGGTGCACCCACACACACACACACACACACAGACATACACACACACACACACAGGTGGTTACGGTAAACAGATTGAATTCACTCAGGCAGAACATTTCATTATAACCCCTACTGCAGCTGGGAGTATATCAATAGTCCTTAGAAATGCACACACTCTCTCTCCTCACACACACACACACACACACACACACACACACACACACACACACACACAGAGTTTATATAAGCCAATCACAGAGAAAAACAGAGATAGGTGGATGGTTGGAGCGACAGATGGCTGAACGAGAAGAGAGAGAAAAGATAAATAATATCCCCCCCCTTCCCTCCGGTCTCACCATCGATGACAGGCAGCGCGTCTGAAGTGAATAGGAACCGACTGCCAGCTTGATATGTTAACAAGCCACTTCTATTTCCTGTTCCCACACACAGGGAACGGGCCAGAGACACAAACAAAGCCCTGCCATAGGCTGGAGGCTTCTGTTTTGTGGGCAAAGTTCAACCCAGCAGGCCAATAAACAGCTACGAGAACTTGTAAAAAAAAAAGAAAAAAGAAAAAAAAAAAAGAAAAGGAAAAAGATCTTGTTGGTCGGCACAAGTTGGTACACCGTGTCACTCACACCGCATTCTTCATCAGGGTTATAGGTCAGCGAAGGCTCAAAACAGAATCTTAAAAATTCCACTCTGTGATTGATTAAGCCGGTCAAGCTGGACTGCACCCAAACTGCCAAGCCAGGCTGGATTTGATAGCAAGAGCCATAACATGTTGTTTGATCTGAGGTGACAAGTTTGTTTTAAGAGTTATTGTATAAAGATTGCGAGTTTGTGACGGTGTGATGTTCAGTGTATTCACAGTTACAAGGAGGAGCTGATATAATCACTTGAGGTGATGCAGAACATTTGTAGTGATGATGTGGGCTGGATCCAAGGGGGATAAACTGTCAAGTCCTGATATTCAGCACCTTTCAAATCAATCAATTCAACTGATTGTTTTACTTAACAATTAAAAAGCACAAGATGTTTACATAGCATCAGACGTCCTTCATTTTTTTCAGCCTGGATCCCCTCATGATCAGTGACTGAAGACCCTGATCACATTGAGACCCATGTGAAAAATAAACACAGGGCATTTTAGATCCACCTCTACTTTCAAAACATTGTTCTGCATAATAATATTTATATAATACAGCAAGTGAGAATGAAACGCCTGTCTGCACCAGGCATTCTGAGCTTCACTAAGTAATCTCTGTCCACATGGGAAAAGATTTGACATTTAACTGATTTCACAGTTTTTACCATGAATTTATAACACACAACTCAATTATAACCTTAATTAAAGCAACATATTACAGTTGGTACTCATAATGTGACTGAAATCAATAACCTGATCACAATGTATAATTAAAATCTTAATCAGAGGTTATTATCTGATAATGGTTATTCATTATAATCTGGTCAGGATTGATCAAATATACACTGTAGTCCTAAAACTTTTAAATAACGTGTTTGTCTCCAGTGTGGAGTTCAACCTTTTTGTCTTGGTCTCATAGTTTCTGTCTGTTCTGCTGCCATCAAGAGGAATAGTGGCCGGAGAACAAAAGAAACGGTTTTGTTTTGTTTGTTTTCGGTGTGTTTCGGCAGACTGGCTTTAGGGCGAAATTATACTTTTCTCCCAAATGCAAATGAAATAACTTGGGCAAAATCTAATAGTTCATGGTGCATGTTATGAGAGACAAGAAAGAAATGCCTGAATCTGTTTGTTGGTAGTGACGACCCTGAATAGATCCTCTTCAGTGTAGAAGGAATTGTGTTTATCTGATGAATATTGTGTTGTCAAACTGTGAATCATCTAACTATTCTAGCCAAACTAGCCACAGGGCAACTACATAAATATAAATAAATAAATCTAAACTACACCTCAAACCTTCACCAACACTCAACAAGTCTTCAATGCGCAAAAGCTGTAGCCTCCAAAATAGGAGGCTGCAAGATTGGATTTTCTGAGAAAATAGCGTGTGAATGCAACGCTGTTTAGCAGCCGACTTACTGATGTCGGACTTTCCCTCCGGCACATGAACGCAACATATTAATTCTGGCTAAAAAACACTACTGTGAAAAATGGATGTATCAGATCCGGCTCGCCACCAAAATGTAATCAGCTGATACCTGGGCCAAATTTCAGCCAAATAACGTGTATTTACCTTTGAAGATATCTTGCTAGCATACAAGCAAACAAACGGGTGAAAACAAGTTCATTCTAGCCACATTGTTCTTTCAGTCTTTCCTGATGATATACATGTAACACCAACATCTGTCCTTAACCACGTTTTCACACACAAACTAGATCCAAATCACGTGACAGAGAAACTGACTCTGCTTCAAACCGAAAACGCCATTTCTCTCACACCGACTCATCCTGTGGCTATTCCAAATATTTTTTCACCTGCGACGTGTTTTATGATGAAGTACACTTGTTTGCTTCCCCTTAACACCGCTTCTCCTACTGATTCTGAGTGCTGCAATCCGGGCACTGCGATAAGAGAGAGGAGCAGCGAGGGAGAGAGGGAGGATGACAGCGGGAATCGGGACGACACGGACAGTGACTGAGTTCATCACTACCAGTAACGTGTCAGCTTGCCATAAAAGAAGCGGCTGTTGAGTTATATGGCTTTGAACTGAAGGACTGGAGTGGATACGAGATGAGCTGCTTTTTATAGACATTTTCCCAGGTATGTGTGTCAGTGTGCGTGTGTGTGTGTGTGTGTGTGTGTGTGTGTGTGTGTGTGTGTGTGTGTGTGTGAGAAAGGGGAGTTTGAATCGGAACTGCCATGTGCTTGTGTGTGTGCAGGAAGGTATGTCTCCATGTGTGTATGTGTGCAAGTGGGTGTGCACGAATGAACATGTCTGTGTTTGTATGTGTGTGTGTGTGTGTGTGTATGTGTGTGTGTGTGTGTGTGCATGATCATGTGACTGTGTGCTTGTGTGTGAGTGACTAGGTTATTATTGTTTCCCCTAGACTCCCAGGTAATATCTCACATTTCCCACAAGCAGAGGGGTAACAGCTTCACAATTCCTAGCAGTGCGTTAGTAAAAACATGGGCAAAAAAAGCAAAATAAGCAAAAAAACAAACAAACAAACAAAATAAAGCAATAAAAAAAACAAAAACAAAATACCAAACTCTAGGTGCACCCCATACACCCCTTACTGCTGCATATCATAAAGATTACCATCTAGTGAATAATTAAAGCAAACCCTTTACCACCTAGAAAGATGTGGATAAACTTAGTTTCGATGGGTGTGGGATTACTCTCCGCGACATGCCTGCCTCATGACACTTCAAATAATAATCTGAACCATTTTCATATTAAAAATGTCCATTTTGCTTCTCTCTGCCACCAACTGATAGAGCACAGTATTGATTCAACCTGAGTCCAGGTCATAAAAGCTATCACATGTGATGTTAAACACTGGATGTCTGGAAGCTCTTTCTCAGGAAATGACCTGCTGCACGTTTTATGTCTCTGATTTGTTTGGAATAAAGAGAGAAAGAGCTGGGTAGTTAGTATAGATGAAATACTTAGTTCAATAATTAATTAGTCATTTGACAGAAAATGAATTGATTATAATTTCAGTAATTGACTTATTGTTTTAGTCATTTATCAGGTAAATGTCCTGATTACAGCTTCACTAAGATGCTAAGATTTGCTTACTTTCCTCAGTTCTTATTCTTATAAAAGTATTACTTGACAATCTGAAGACATCACTTTGGGTTCTGCTAACTTCCCATGAGCACTTGTCATTGTTTTCCACACTTTCCACAGTTACTGTGCAGTATAGCTGCAGTCTGCTCCTACTGGCCACTGAGGGGCTCCAAAGGAGCTGCTGGGGGTTAGATGCCTTGCCAAAGGGCAGGAACGAGAGTGTGTTTCTCCTTCACGTACCTCACCCAGTCCAGGGATTTGAACCAGTGACCTTCTGGTCAAACAAATGTAACAAAATCCTCTCCTGCCTGTGAGCAACGACCTGAATAAACATTTCCACTTCATTAAGTAAAACGCTGTTGATGAATGAGAGGTAGTTCATGCTAGTTTAACATTGTGGCTGTTGGTATGTACATATGTGTGTGTTAGAGTGTGTGTGTGTGTGTGGGTGTGTGTGTGTGTGTGTGTAAACCATGTTAACGATTACATTTTCTATGTCAGCATTTTCTGGGCATTTGTATCTGCACACTTTTGTTGTGTGTGTGTGTGTGTGTGTGTGTGTGTTTGTGTGTGCGTGTGTGTGCAGCTCCTGGGACTCACCAGCAAGCTGTCCTCCAGTCAGAGGCACCACTCGGTACGGTGACCTTCAACACAACAGGACATACATACGCACACACACACACACACACACACATAGGTCAGTAGAGTCAGCAGAGGTGGTGCAACACTGAAATTCCTCCCCTGTCCTTCTCATCTGTTCTCTTCCTCCCACTCTCTAGCTCAGGTGGACACACACACACACACACACACACACACAGTTACCTACTAATTAGTCGGGTATTTTACATGCAGCACACACACTCACACACACACAGCCTAGTTAAATGGAAGATTACCAACCCCCAGATGATGTTTGTCTGTCAGATAAAAGGTTTCAGATGTTACCATGAGATAAGAGATAAGATAGCGCGCCCTCCTCCAACACACTCACACACACACACACGCACACACGCACACACATTTGGCCTAGAAAGGTGTCTCAGTATTTTGTCTAACACACTCAAACTTTAACACTTGCTTACACACAGACACACACAAAGTAACTAATCAGTGTGTGCCTGTATGCTTGCATGAATGTGTATGTGTGTGTGTGTGTGTGTGTGTGTGTGTGCATCTATAACCTTGGATCTATGTTTAGTGTTTTCTTCTAATGCGACCAGCTCAATTTTTGCTGTTAGTGATAAAGTGCCATTTGGACTATGTGGCGGCGGCTTTAGCAAAAACGCCACATGGTCTCATATTGCGCGCTTTAAGTGACACTTGGGATGAAGTAGCATTCGCTGCGCCTTGAAGTTTCTGCTGTCTGTGGAAAATTTGGATGGCGACTGACTGTTGCAGCTTCTCCGAAGGTCACTGTGAAATGACAAACAACAGCGACGGAGAGTTCCAGTTCAAAACTCAAAGTGAGCGTGTCGCCTGCTGTGGGAACGACCTTGGTAAAACAGCGAAGACGAGCAAGAACAGTTTCACAATAAGATGTCATGATCTAAACATCCTCTTGAAGCTGCACTAGGTGAGACTTTTATGTAAAAATGCGCCAGTTTCATCAGTCTGGATCAAGAGTGCAGACTGGACTTTCAGTTGTACATCCATTTCCAGGAGGCAGAAATCATCTCATTGTTAAATAACCAGCTTTTTGGAGCGCATGTAAGCTAACCGGCAAATGTTTTTATTGGACTTTAACAACAGAGGGAAGTCACATTGTCACGTGGTTCACAAGCTAACGTGAAGCAATCTTCAAATGCGTAAAGACCATTTCACATGCATTTTTTTTTTTTACTGAGAAACGGTTTACATTTGTAAAGCCTTTATCAATTTAGCAATTTTGCAAATTACTCAAACTAAAATATGTTTCTGGATGGTGAGATATTGGAAAATGGTACATGCACTACTTTAGCTTTCTGTGGGTTGTAGCTGTTAAAGTCCAATAAAAATAAAGTACATTTTTCACATCATCACATTTTTTATTTTTTATTTCTGTTCTTTCAATTTAGGACCACATGGGTATGTGCTACAAAATCAGATCTTAAAGTGCATTCGAGCACAAAAATTGGAAGTTGTCATGAAAATAAGTAAATCTTACATAATTAGTTTGAGTTTGAGGGTATTATTTTGTGGGTATTATGAGAATTTTACCCACAGTATCCTGTCTGCTCTGTTAGCATGCAGGACAACGAGACACAACAATGGAAAAAACAGCAGCTTGATCAGCATTTGGTTAGAGAGCACAAAATCAAAGCTTCATACTGTAACTGAAAGTTGTTCAAAAGAAGCAGGAGAAGCGTAGGTATAAATACATAGGTGACATCTTTTGTGATTTTTATTTCCATGTGCCAGGTCACACTGGTGTCATATGGGTTACATGATATTAACAGCAAATATGAGCAGCAATTTGAAATTGAGCATGAAAGCCTGTGGTGTTGCCTAATTTCCAGACGGGGTGACAGTCTGGAAATTAGGACTAAATGGCAGACGATTCAATCGACCACATGGTTGATCAATTAAGCCATCCAGTGACTGATCGATCAGTCAATCAGTCAATCTAATCAGTCAATCAGTGAGGCAGTCAGTGAGATGCATGATAGAAAGTCCGTTACCTCTCTGTGTTGTGGGGCATGGTGGGGTCGATGGACACCATAGCTCCAGTAGAGTCCAGCAGAGACACATTGGTGTTCCTGAAACAAACACGGCAACATGCGGTCACGCTTTACTGCAAGTGAACTGTGAGTCATCGTTAGCATGGCAACGCCTGCTGGAAGATTCCCTTGCTTAATCTAGCTCAAATCCCTGTAAACACACATCCAGGGGAAACAAACAGCTTAGGTACACATAAGAAAAAATGAATTTCTCCTTCAGGGATCAGTGGAGTGTTGCATCACGCACAAATGCTAACAACTTGTGCTTCCAGTGCCGCAATGGCAAAACCACTGGTACCCACTGATGCTGTCTGGATGAAGGGGAAGGGCTAATAGTCAGGCTTCTTGGAAGAGACTGACCTCTGACCTCTACCTCTTTTTCTCTCATGATTAATACTAAAAAAATAAAGGTTCTCCCCTCGTTTATCACAGGGAGGTCAGAGGTCAGCTACAGAACTGCATCTGGGGCTTTAAGGAGGGCATATATATGCTGATGAAAATGTCAGTTACAATTGTCTTTTACGTTGGCTCTTTATTAGTGATAAACCTGCAGGATGAATACATGAATAAATGAATGAGTTTCCAGAGTGAACAGCTAATGTTCTTTCCAATGCCAGGATGGTGGGGCGAAATAATCTGGCACATAACATTTCCTGCCTAGATCATCAGATGACTTAACAGCAAAAAACAACACCCTGCTTAAGAAAGGGTCCAGCAGGTGCAGGTGCATTCGATTGGCCTCATAAAATCATTCTGTAATGTTTCTGTTGACATACACGCTCTATAAACTATAAAAAGGTACCGTTTGACAGGCATTCAGCTGCACTTGTGCCTTCCCATATGTTCACATTTTTTGAGGAAGCTGGGATGATTTTTAACCTTTTAACCGGGAACAGCTGACTGACAGTGCGCACGCTCTGTTTCAGTAGCGTCCCGCTGCACATTCACTCAGCTCCACAAGTTCACACTGCGAGCCGCAGAGTGCAAACACAGTCTGCTACTGTTGGCTGCTGAGCCGCTCCGCTAAAGCAGTCGTGGGCTGAGTGCCTCGCCCGGTGACACTGCTCAGGGAGGAGAGAACATACAGTATCTCTTTCACTTTCCCTGCTCAGATCTTCCCTGCAAGATTTGATTCATGAACTGACTCTAAACCACTGAGGATACGGCTTGGCAGCAGAATATAGCTGAGGTGATAATTACTGTGTGAGAACATTGTTAAATATATGCAAAAAAAAAAAAAAATGCTGAAAAAAGGCACCAACTTATATTCAGCACAAACTATTACTATGAAACCATCAGAGGTTTTAAAGGTAAGCGAAACAGGGAAAAAATAATTAGCAGAGCTTATGGGAGCTTATTATCATTATGCTGTTTGCAAACCGCTACAGCTGACAGAGAATTAACAGAGCTGAGGTAGTGCGTGTGCATGTGTGTGTGTGTGTGTGTGTGTGTGTGTGTGCGCACATGTGTGTGTATGTGTGTTTTACCTTGGGAGCCCCAGTGCGGTACAGAACAGCTCTTTAATGTCACATGGGCTGCAGAACCTACTGAAAACCACCTGAGGAGGACGACACACACAAACACACACACAAAGACACACACACACGCACAGATGACACATCACAAGGGCATAGTCTATAATTGATGACCCCATATATAGATACAGCTTATCTGCATCTGCTGGACAAAATGATAAAGTCAAATTGTCACAACAACATGAGGACTGGCTCCTAAAGGCAGGGAGAGATGAAAAAACAGAGATGTATACTCTACATGGAAGGACAATGAATTGATTATGGAGATAGTGATTATGTTTTGCATTCAGTGTCTGTTAGTCTGAGTTAAGTCACATCAAATCGGCAGAGGCAGAAGAGCAGGATGACATCCCACTGCTGCAGCTTGAATGTGTTCGTGTGTTGACATCCAAGAGGGACAAACATCATAGTCATATGCTCATCCAGTGTCACGTGCTGGGCAAAGAAATATACGCCAAGAAGAAAGAGAGACGTACGTGCCCGTGCACTGTGATGCTCCACAAACACCTTTATTGACTAATTGACGTTTCAATCCCTGGGGATCAAACAGACCGATCAGATCAGGTCAAACAGACACAAACAGGCACATATCTCTCTTCTTTACATCCAAGAGGCAATTATGAGATTAGCTGTTGTTGTTGTTTAGTTACTATAAAATCGACTATCAACAACCTGCCAGAATGGATTACTGTAGAAAACGCAGCCCCTAACCCCTTGTCTAGACTGCAAGCGTCACATCAGCGTCATGCTCATGAGACGACAGCATTCATGCGACACAGGAGCGACTGTCTATACCGGTTCCATCTGTTGTAGTGCGCTTTTCAATGCATAAATCTGAGCAGCCAGTCTTTCTGTGTAGTGTGCAGTTTTCCTTTGACATGTGTGAGTATCCCTGATCTATTTTTCCATCAACACTGATGTATATGATTGACAATTTACACTGAACCTGCCGGTGAAGTATTTTCAAATTTTGATTATAGCCATAGGCTTTGATTCAATTCAGTGCATTTTTATTGGGCATCACCTCGCGTTTACACGAGTGTTTGTCGAAAAAATAGACCCGAATCGTAAATGAACACTTCGGGTCGCGTTTACGCCCCTGAGACGCAGCTGAGACGCGAGCTGCATGGAGCCGGTGCAGACAGCTGCGTAGATTAAAACGAGAGCGTATCTGCTGCGTGAGACGCGCAAGTAAAAAACGCATCTAATACACTTGTGGTCTAGACAAGGTAGTGACTTCTAGGAACTCTCAAATCTTGGTGGATGATGAAGGTATTACTCAAGAATAATATCAAGAAAATCTTGATTAACCCTTTAATTTCCTATTTAACCTCGCTGTGGCAGTAATAGTCTTCCCACGCTGAATGAATATAAAGGAAACTGCATCTATCAAGCTACAATATTATTGATTAGCATTTGCCTGGCTCATTTCTTGCTTGTATGTTAGCATGCTAGCTAAGTGGACAGTTAACAGCAAATAAACACCAACACAGTTATTAGTAATTATTATTTATTCATAATGCATTATTGAATAATGAGGATGGGCATGTAAAAAAATAGAAATTGAATAATGATATGATTTACAGACCAATATGGTCAATATAGTCTATAAAACATCTGCAGTATCACAAAATGTTCTCTGCCCACCTCGAAAAATCATGTTTACTTTTACTTTGAGCTCTGTTGCTTTTTACTTATGTTTACACCAATAATTTTAGCTCCACTTAAGTAATATTTCAGCACAGGAACAGTCCTAATGGAGTAGTATATTTTGGCACTCGTTCCACCTCTGACTACAGTTCTGTGAAAGTGGAACAATCAGCCACTGGGGAGGAACTCCTCAGGCTTCCCACGCTCCAGGCTCTTCTGCTGATTAAAGAATGCTGATTCCAGCACAGTGGCAGTAAACATTTCTCATTTTTCTGCCCCTCTCCTCCTACCACTTCGCAAACAAGGTCACGCGTTGCTACCGAATGCGACAAATGATTTGTTTTCCCGGTGTCAGCTGCAGCCCACAAAGACAGATGACCCACATAGATATAAGAGGACGGTACGTCTGACAGCATCCAAGACCGCCGCCAACGTCGCAGGAGGAAATGACACAAGGAGGCCTGGCACATTTAGGGGAGGAAAAGTGTGTGCGTGTGAGTGAGTGAGGGTTTGGAGTGTTTCAAATGAGGACTGGCAGAAGGTAAATGAAGAGATGAGTGGGGAGGTGGAGGGAGGTCAAAGAGCACTTCAACAACCTGCTAATGGCAGCCTGTCACAGGTGGAAGAGACAGAGGAGAGCGGAGGTCAACAGACAGAGAGCCAGACTTCAGAAACACTGAGGGCGATCTCACACCTCCACTGCACTTTACTTCTACTCCAAATCACACTGCAAATGTTTGTTTTACATTTTTGTGTGTTTGACTTATTTCAGGTTTGCACTCAGTGAATTAGAGCATGTAAACCAAAGTCACAAGGGCTCACTGAGGTTTGGTAAATATCACCGGGTGAGACGTTTTGGCAGTAAAACCAATTCCAGCCTGGACTTATCTGTGCTCTTCTTCTTTGGTGTTCAGAGCTCATGAAGAATATTCGTAATTTTCTCTCACGGGAGACAGTAAAGTAACGTTGACCTTGAAGAAAGCTGAATATGAACATCCGTCCAAACTGCCAGTCTGCTTTATCTTCATTTTGTTATGCTACACTTTACAGGACTATCTCCTTATACCCATAAACCCTTGTGTTTCAGGGTCATTTCCCATAGTTGGTTCTCACTCCTACTCCTCCACGTCTCAGCGCAGTCATTTGCTGCTGCCCGAATTCAAATGGCATTGTTCTCACCTGGCCAAACAGACTGAACTGAAAGAGGAAATGCTCTGGAGTTCAGTGACCTGTTCAGAAGAGGTCAGGTGTGAAAGTGAGCCGAAGGCAGTCAATTGACTCGACTTGAAGTTTATTAAAATGACCAGAAGGTACAGTCTACATCTTTTAACTGAATGTCTAGGGTCAAAATGTTTAAAAGTGTTTAATCAGCTGTGGGACAATTTGATGTAATGTATTTTTTTTTCTTTTGACTCTCCATGTGAAACCACAATTACAACACTCGACTTGGAGGTTGTGTTGTTGCTGTCATCTGTCATCAGCAGCATCAACAGCAGAGCTCCACATTTACAGCTAAAACAATGGTTCTGATTGTTATCATATATAATGTCCTTGTGATCATTACACACTGGTTTTAAGCACATCGGGCATATTCAGTGAAATGCCTCAGTATTACTGATATACTAGTATTCTGTTAAATTAAATGTGGAATCGTGATATAAAGTTCTACATAACAATGTGCATCCCTTACCAGCAAGTTGTCTTTTTACATGCAGAGAAAAAAAAAAGTTCTCATTTTAAATTAATGCAGTGTATGTATATTTAATCAGTGACAGTGATTTTATTTAACTGCAAGAAACTGAGAATTCATATATAGTATGTTCATCCCTCATATGAAAAAACACATGCTATTAACATGTAAAAAGCTAGTAAATCACAACCATCTGCATAATAAAGCACCTTGCACAGGCCAGTGGATGGACAAAGACTACAGAGAGTTATCAAAAACTGAATTTTGGCAGCAATAACCGATTTTAAGACATCTAAGATTCATAAGTAATTTTTTGTTCATAATTGACTTCTGTCAATCAAATGGGGTCAGTCTGACCCTGTTCATAAAACTAAATACATCTAAAAGGTCTAAAAAGTCTAATTCTAATTCAGTCTGTTGTTTAAAGACATATCTTGGTATTTAGCATGGAAGAAGCACTCACAAAGGATCATTTCAGAACAAGTATTGACATTTTAAGCCTTGGAGGAAGTGTGCCTACTTGGAAATCTTCAACAATACCTAATACAGTCCAAAGAGCACTTTTCAGCATCTGTCAAATGAACCATTATTATCTGGAATCTTCAAGAGACACAGAGCACATGTACATACTATTATGGGCACGTGTGTGTGTGTGCATAATGCATTTCTTGTGTGCATGCATATATTCAAGCCTGTATATGTGTGTGTGTGTGTGTGTGTGTGTGTGTGTGTGTGTACAGTAGATCCTGGTGGGTGTACATTACGTGCTGATGACTGCACATATGGCAGTCATGATGTAAGGGTCTGCAGCCTTTTTGCTTAAGAATAACAACTGACTGAAGGGAGAGTACCAGTGTACTTTCCGTTATTTCCCATCGCAATTAATGCCCATCAGGTGTAAACCCATTGATGTGTTTGCCAGAGTCAGGAGCTACTATCTGATCTGCTGCAGGTTTGCCCGACCTCCGAGAAATCAACAGTTATTTTCAAAAGAGCTCAGAGACAGACTGCTGCCTTGACTGGTGAAATACACATCATGTGGGACGACGTGTGTATTTGCAGTTTTTCCTGACACGACTTCATTACACAGTTAACTACTGCAGTAAATGCCACCTCTTCTAGTGATAGTGAAGAGGCAAAGCAAAAGTGGAGTGGGAGGCAAATATGCACAATGATCTTTTCATGTTCAATACAGTGCTCCAGTGATGACGTGTTTTTGCAGGACAACCTTGAATTTATTTCAACCGCGGGTTCCCTCAGATAATTTACAATGCATTTTTCCCCCACTGGGTTTTCAAATATTGAAGAAAATAAGCTGTGTCGCAAACAAAAGCATATGCTACTTAGAGGATTTGTTCAAACCAGGAATCTCCACAAATCAATACGCTTTTGTTCAATGTTTGAATCAATACAGGCAGAAAGCTAACGCTAAGCTAAAACAAACTACAACAGTTTGCCAGCACCAGCCTCCACCACGCATCTATCATTGTCCTCCTGTGTTCAAGTGGCTAGCTATCTGCCTCTGCATAACCAAGCAGGACTTTCATGGCTATCTCAGCAGCGAGTGTAACAGTGGAAAGGTTTGATAGATGCTGAGTGAACACGAGATACAGCTATGTAGCAGAGCACATGGAGCAGAACAAGAACGTAAGTCAATGTGTTTGACGTACCAGCTGTCGTAGTTTAAGTACAGCAACACGTTAGCAACTTTTTTAGTGCACAGTTTTGTGGTTGTGATGTTAACGGGTGTAATTTATGTCACAGAACAAAACATCAAACACCCTTAGGCTTATATCAGCCACAGACTTTATTTTCTGTATAAATGGGAAAAAAGCTATAGAAAAAAAGGTTTGGAAATCTGGCCAGGGAACCCATAGCTTGAAAATGCTATGTCACTTCCAGGTTTTAAGAATACAAACTGTAACACTTATTCTGCCGGCAACTGCAAAGGCTGTAATGTTATAATGTTGGGAAAAAATATATATACAATACACCTGTTGGATGAATTGCTTTCTTGCAATCAAATCAAGTGATAAGGCATTATAAAAACAGTTCACTTCACAAGAAACTCAAGAGAGAAGCGACGAGATGACAAGCAAAGACTCGGCAGCGCCTTCAGTCTGTGTCTTTAGACTGAATGACTGCATGATCTGGATGAAGGACTGTAGTCAAAATGTTCAGTAAAGTCTAATTTGATGGGCTCTGGCATCATGAAAAGCAGAGTTTTTATTTTTGTTTTCACTTTTACTCGGCATGTGCAGCTCCGACGCCAGCAGCTGCTGATTGCTTGGGGACGTTCATAGTTGCAGCTCGTTTGGACAAAGTTGACTCTGGTGAAAGTACGATATAATCACTGCTAAATAAATTCACAATGTTCCTCGCGGGCTTTCTGATGCAGCGACTGATTTCAATAACAAACCCTTGTTCTGGCATAATCTCTCCCCTGGCTGTACACATCGACCTGGACGACATCGTGCATCTACATATGCATGCATCCTATGCCACAGAGCCTTTTAAACTTGTACAAACAGTCAAATCCTCTATGATGCAAATAAGCGAGACGCAGAGCTCCCATATTCAAATCTATTCATACGAAGCAGACATTCAAATTGAATCTGATTAACCTGATCCTGAATAAGGAGACATGATAACAAAGGGGAAAAAAACAACAGTGGCAGAACACAAAAGCAAAGTGCACGACCCAGTTGTAACACTGTATTGTAATAAAATCTCCCATCCAACTAGTTTGTGTATGAAACATGCGACTGAATATGCAAAAGCTTTGTAATTTAGAACAAATAAAGCATTGATTGATTTATGGCTGGAACACTCACTGGAACACACACACACACGCACGCACGCACGCACGCACGAACGCAC
>OMKZ01029273.1:4375-15224 GCA_900302535.1 Neoniphon sammara
TCTTTTTTTTTTTTTTTTTTTTTTAATTAAGGCGGACAAAATTCCATGATATTCCATGACTTATTCCCCGTCTGGAATAGACTTTTCAAAATTCCATGTCTTTCCAGAAATTCCATGACCAGTGGAAAAGCATTTTGCAAGAACTGAAAAGAACAATTCCAGGCTTGGTGCCTCGCTTGAATGCAATTAACTTTAAGGGTTAAATGACATTGTTAAATTATCAAACAATGCATTGAAAAGGTAGCCACCATTAACTGTTATTTCTGTGCTGCAATAACCCAATTTCCCCACAGGGATTGTTTTGTTTAAGTTCCATCCAAGTTTATGAGGTGTGTGTATGTGTCTTACTGGTTGTTTGGTGGTGTGTGTGTTCATGACGGCGGTGGGCGCGTGTGTGTAGACGGTGGCCGAGAAGCCTCCTCTCTGCGCAGGCCGCAGGAGGGTCGTGATGGCATGGAGGGAGGAGGGGAGGACAGGTCCTGCAGGGATAAAACAAAACAAATCATTCACCAAAACATCATTCTGTTCTTCCACTGGCTAGCTCTTAATATCAACACCTATTGCTGCCTCTCTGGCCTCTGATTGGTTAGGAGCTGGTAAGAAAATAAACACCACATTACGCAACCAGGTTTTATGACAGATGCCAGGGTGTCTACTGGTATCAGAGAGGTAAATTTAATACCTTTGAGACATTAAGACAAATTCTCATTAAATTTAATTGATTTTTGGACAAATCCTCTTACTCAAATCATCAATGCAGGTCAGTACTATATATTTGGTCAGAGGTTAGTTTAAGTAGGAACAGGGCAGATTATTAACTAGATGATTCTATGAATGGTTATTATAACAGTGTCCTTTAGGTTAGACAGCAGTTGCTGCTGTAATAAATCTGACCAAAATAAACCTTACATGCAACTCCAAAACTAATGTGTAATTCATATACACATGATACACTGTGTAAATAAGAATTTCAGAGTTGCTGTAAGGTTTATTTTTTTCACCTTGACGGAGCTAGGTTAATGACTCCTATAGACTTCAAGTCTTTATGCTAAGCTAACACAAAATGCTACCCATCAGAACTGAACCAGTGGACGCACAGAGATGAAAATGGTGTTGAACATCTTGTCCCAGTCTAGGTAAGTGGGGAAAAGGGTATTTTTACTGAGTAATCTTCAAAGACTGAGGCCTAACATTTGTTTACTTGAATTTAAATCTTTTTAAGGACACTGAAAACAAGTTTGTTTACTTGGTAGCGCATCAAAAATAAGTGCAGCTCTGTTACCTGTGATCTCCAGACTGCTGATGTCCTGGTATGTAGAACCCACCTGGCTCTTCACATTCACACTGCGGGCCTGGAGAACACACACACACACATTCAGGTGCATGCCGATACACTGACAGCTACAAGACAAGGGTTGGTGTGTGTGTGTGTCGTGTGTTCCCGTACCTTGAGCGTGTGCATGGTGGCTCCTTTGAAGGAGGTTGGTGCCAGCAGCGTAGGGGGGAGCCCGGCCTGGGATCCCGCCGCGGCCACCAGGCTCTTACAGTTGATGAGGAAGTTGATGAGGGTGAAGGTGTGTGTTCCCTCCACACACACCACCGACTCGGGCTTGTGGTCCAGAGACACCGAGTGACGCTCCTTACGGCTGGAGGACAGCGGTCAAGGACAACAAATTATACCAATGCTGCATTCGTGTTGCATGGGAAAATCAAGAAATATGAGCTTCCCATTTGAAAATACCACCCTCTTTAGATGTAAGATGGTAACTACAACTTGAGAACTGGAGTTTGGTTGTATTTCTGTGACTTCCTGAATTTTTTTTTTGGTCATCTCTCTTACAGAAAATAATTACAAAACACTGTAATGTCCCAGAACAATCAGATGGATACAGTTGTATAGACAAGCTGTCTGGTTTCTTGATTTTGTCCTGGACTCCCATTTCCTTCAGCCAGGAGAAGCCACCATCTTCATCGACGTCGTCATCATCCTCCCTCTCATTGTCGCCCTGACAGTCATCACCCTCTTTCAGCTCAGAATGCCTAAGAGACAATAAAAAAAGCATCATCCTCATTATCACTATCAACTAGGCTTAGACACCTCTGCTAATAGGAAGGATGCATTTTGATTGATTACATGCAGTATTTATTGTAGAATCAGTCAACACAGGTTAGCTAAGACCTTAACCTGAACGGATTCTAATGATACACTGTGATCAGATTCCATACAAATATACACAAATATTGCAAAATAACGGCTACTGTTATTCTGTCTTTTAGTGGAGAGTTTTTGTGCCCCATGATGGTCTAAATGTTCTTTCTGAGGTTTCCCCACTCTGCTAAGAATACAATTCTAGGAAAAATGCTCAATAGTTACAAGTTTTGGAAATAAACTTGAAAAGTTGATGACAAATCAAAAATTTAAATAAAAAAAAATGACCTACTGACCTAATGATCAACCTGCGGATACCCATATTGTTTGAACCTTAATACATACAATGCACACATCCTCAGTTCTTACAGATGTAGCTGTGTTTGGAACAGATTCTGTATCTCTGGGTGCATGAGTGTATGATGGAGATACTGATGAGACAGAATGAAAGATAAACTTACTTGTCACCATCCTCGTGTCCCTGGTGAGCTGCAGGGCTCTGCTGCTCCCTGCTCTTCCTCCTCTCCTCCACTAGGGGCAAACTGAACTCGATTCCTGAACGGGGCCGATCAAAGAACAAGCCAACAGTCAAACGGTAAAAACAAGAAGAACGTCAAAGTTTCAAATTTGTTACAGAAGGATGAAAATACTTTTTGCATGGCCTTTTGCATTGTTTGCTAGCCTTTTTTTTTTGCATTTGCATTTGCAGCTTCATATTGGTTAATTGTACAAATAATGCAGCCATCCCTTAGTATAATCAGTAAATAAATAAAAAAACTGGTTAGCTTTACAAGACACTCAAAAAGTCTGAAAGTCCAACATGATGTCCTAGGATTTGTAGAGCAAAAATATATGGATATGTGAATCAAATTTCATGTCATTCCAACCTATAATGTTGGAGATATGAGTACCTAAAAACATTATGAATTTGACCGGAAATTGTAGCATTTTTGAGCCTAGTTTTGAAAATGCTGGAATGCAGTGGAGAGACGCATCATTCCCAACTTCTGTCATGATAGATTGAGGACCATATCACACCCCGACTATTTCACTGTCCATAAAAACAAAAATGAACATGTTTTCCACAATGCGCTTGCTTGCCAGTTTTTGTTTGCTCAATGATGCATTTAACATGATATCTCATGATAATAGCACAATTCCAAAAACTAAAGCCAAGTGCAAAGGAATAGTATAGAACTGCAAAAGTGGGAATTAAAAAAAATATATTTTAATTATATACATAACAAGATCAAATGGAAAGCCCCAAGTTTCACTGTAAGAACCATATATCCACATGCAAAACTAGAGAGAAATATTTATAAAAGTAAATCTTTGACTTTGATAAGCAGCCATGTTGTGTCTTTTTTGTATTCAGGGAATAAAGACTGCAGTGGAACAAGATGTGGTTTTATGATATTTATGATAAGTAATGCCATACATACAGATGAGGTTTCATAATTTGTTAGCGTACTGGGATTCATTTACATTCTATAACATCTGACAATGTCTAACTAAGTGTAACTTTTTGAATACTTCTTCCTATTTTTATTTTGTTTGGCTACAAGTAATAATCTATCCACCTGTTGGAGCAGATGGAAAAAAATCTCTGCATGAAATTTCCACAAGTTTTTGAATGTAAAAAGATCGTTTGACTTTTCCTGGTGCTCCATCATGTGTTTTCTGTGGGTGAGACTCACCTTCGGCCTTCATGGCCTCTCTGAGCCCTCTGGTTGTGGGAGAGAGCAGAGCGGTGATGCTGCTGGACCCACCGAGACCTGCTGCCCTGAACAACACGGTAAACTGGTGTGACAGAACACAACACAAACCAATGAGGCGGACAGGACACCAGGAAATTCACTGTGAAAACACATGAAGGCTCACAGTGTTGATTAAAGCAGATGCCATGAAAAGAAAACACGTCTGTCATGTTGTACTGACTGTTTTGCATTAATCTAAGAAGGGTCATGAATCAAACTTATTGTGTAATTCCAAGTTATGTAATACAACATAAAATCAAATCAACACTGGTGCTTGTTCACATTGTTTGGTGTACTTACATGAATTCATGACATTTAGCTGATTTTATTTGACTTTTCAGCTCCGCTTTTACTAGATACCATATAATGTAAAAAAGTATCTTTCAATGATCTAATTTTAAAGGTGCATTTAAATAAGTTTAATTGCATAAAATAGAAAACAATACTATCAATTTTTTTCAGGGCCTGTTGATAACCTGAGGAATGACTATATGAGTGTTTTACATAAGATAAAAAAATAAATAAATTAAAAAAAAATCACCACACACACACACACACACACAAAAAAAAAAACTAAACTAAAAATTCATCTCACCTGATAAGAGCAGAGGTAGAAGTACGGGCACAGTCTGGCCTTCAGTAGACTGTACAGAGATGACAAACTGACTGACCTGTAGAGGAAAAGAAGGAAATCACTTAAAGATGACGCGTTTCGTCATGGAACTGTGTGTATGGAAACTTACATGTACCGAAAAAAAAAAACAAGAAACATACAGAATGAACTCCTAATCTCACCATTCGCTCATGAGACTCTGCTGCAGCGCTGCATCTTGTGCCCAGGGGGCGCTCTTCCCAGTGAAGTTCCTCTCGGCGTTGATCCTTGGGAAAAGAGAGATCCAGGGCAGGGAGGGATGCTGCCAATAGACCAGACTCTGCTGGAAGGCACAGCGCAGCTCTGAGCAAGACCTGGGATCCTGGAGAAAGAGAGAGAGAGAGAGAGAGAGGGAGAGAGAGAGAGATAATGCTTCCATTCCTCTCAGTTAAAGGTGCAAAAACTGCAGAGAGTAGATTGAAATGAGGACTATTGCGATTCAACTGACCAAAACTAAATAACTAAATGGGGGAGGGAGATTAAAATAAATAAATACAATACAATAAACAAACACACAAAACAAAAATAAGTAAAAGGAGTAGGAATAAATTGTGATGATTGAGTCTACATGGTTCACCTCTGACCTATAATGAGGACGCTTTAGACTCAACTGCCAAAAAAAAAGCAGACGAATCACAAAATATTATTGACTCTCCATTATTCTCATTGAGTCTACACAGTTCTCACTGTCAGCTCATTGTCAGTTGATTCTAAACAGTCCTCAACCAACCCTCAGTGCTGCATAGTGCACCTTTAAACAAATTCAATATAAAGAATACAGACTTCTGTGTGCTATAATGAATAATGTTTTGCAATAATGTACACTGAAATACACTCTGTGAACTGAACTTAAATCACTTTTTTCCCACTAAATTCACTGCCTTCTCGATGTTGATGTCAGGTAGTTGTCATTTTCTTGTTGCTGCAGTATTTCAGTGAAATGTTTTAACACTGTGCAGCTGTACTACCTGCAGACTGTGTGGCAGGCTGGTGTAGTGAGCTCTGCAGTGCTGACTGAGCCCCAGCGCCTCCTCCTGGGCTTTGGGCTGCTCGGCCCAGGACAAGGGGAGCGGGGAGGTGAAGAGGAGGCGTGTCTTCAGGCTCCAGTCTGCTGGATACTCCCTGCAGACAGGAGGTGCTATGGAGGCAGGAGCGCCGGCCCGGGGACTCTGGGTAGACAGGAGAGACATAACAGAATGAGAGAGAGCAAAGTTTTAATGAGTCTTTATGATCAGATTGGAAAAAAATGAAGGATGGGAATACAATAGAGCTGGGGTTTTCAAACTTTTCAAACTTTCATTAAGCTGCAGACCCCCATTTGAAGTGGATTTTCCCTAATCACTCATACATTATTCATTTATTGTACTAACTTCTAGTGTGAATATAATTAAACTGATATTAAACTATTCCCCATTTTGCTGAGGACCCCCTGGAAGCCCCACAAGGACCCCTGGGGTCCCCAGACCCCATTTTGAAAACAACTGCATTAGACAATTTGGAGGGCAATGTAGCAACAAGTAACACTGTTACAAAAGGTCAAATATCTGTAAAAAAAACAACAACAACAACAACAACAACTAATACTCATGTTTTTGGGTTGAAGCTGCCAATGGTCAATAGATTGTGGCAATATTCAGTGTAAAAGTGACTTTTTTCATGCAGAAAATCCACATATTCAGTGTTTTTATTTCTGTCTGGGAGGAAAAGCCCCTGAAACAGAATTACAGAGATAAAACACTACTACTGATGAAAACATAATCATACATCCTTGTGTTGAATCTGGTCAAAACGCCTCATTGGAATCAACCCATAAACACACCAGCGTGGTTTTGATCTTGAAGTAAAGACAGATGAGTGAGTGAGTGATGCAGAAAAGGGTCCAACCTTCAGCAGTGGACTTTTCTCCTCCTCCTTTTCTCCTTCTCTCTCCTCTTCTTCAAATAAAGAGTCATCCTCAGAGAAATTTAGGCACTTCTAAAGCAGAGGACAGAGAAAACGAAGAGGTAAAATGTGTTAATGTGTATTTTCAAAGGAAAATCCACCCCAAAAACAAAATGCACCCATTCACTTTCACTTTCTCTCTCACAGCTTGTAAAATGGTACCACCATATGGGGCCACCTTCTGGTTATTTTGTTCAATTGATGTATGAAACAAAAACTAAGTCATCAATAAACACCAGACAGATATATAAGGAATACAAAAACCCTGTGAATTGCAACGATAAAAGAAGCTAATGTGAGTTTATGCCCCACTTTAAGTTACAGTCCATTCATTCCATTGAAAAAAGATCTTCCGAACTCCATTCAAAAATCTGTCAATTTAATGTTTCTCTGATTATGAGCAAAGACACATAATTGTAAAATCACTTTTTACAAATCGATATTTCAACATTACAATTCGGGACACATGCAATGTACCAAAGGACACTTATTCAGACAAAATACTCGTTTTTATGACTCGCTCAATAAGCTCACAAGCTCCTTTCACCAAGAACATAGACCGATGGAGGCGGTAGCTAGCTAGCTAACGTTAGCACTCACAGCTGAGATTTTATTAACACAAAGTGCTGCTTGGTGCATTGCTTGTATGGGAAATTCAACACCCAAATATGTAACCCACCTTGCTGAAAACCTCTTGCTTTTCTTGTTTCTCTGCCTCCATCAAACTTTCGCTGAAAGGCAAAGCTTTCTTTGTTGACATGTCATTCCCTTCCTTCGTCTCTGTCCATTTCTTAGGCTTGCTTGTATCCGAAACTTCGGCATTGTCGTCGTCGCTATAAATGACAAGTCTCTTTTTCGGGCTGTTGTATGTATTCTCGATATTTGCGAAGGGGTTTCTGCGTTTTATCCCACCTCCGGAGCGGTTCTGCGAACTGAAAAGCGGTCCCGGGGAGAACGGCCGAACGCAGGCCGGGGATGAGTCACTTTGTCCGAGGTTAGCTGTAACGTTAGATCCTTGACCGCTTGGGCTAGAAACGAGTCCAGACTCGCTTCTGGCTCTTTTCCTCCTCATCCGCATAATTTCAGCCGGCCGCTTGAAGCTGGGGGAATAACCTGCCTGTTCTGACATTTTAAACCGCGACAGTTAAAAGGAGTAATCGAAATTAAGGGACAAAATACCGATCACGGAATTGCTGTTGTTTTGTTTTGAGCCTTCCGCAAGTTACAAATTTGGCGCGTGGCGCGATGACGTAAAAGTCCCGCTCCTGCTGCATTCAGGGCTCTTGGGAAAATTCTAAATGTGAACGAACAGCCAACCAGGAAATTCCGATCAGTGCTGTTTTCATCTGGTGAATACTAACAGAAATGACGATTCATCTTAGCTTTCATCTGGTTAATACCACTTGAAAATAACGCTTTCAGGTACTAATTGTAAATTTAGGTTTTGGTTGTGGATTCCAATATTTCTTTGACTATCTGAATTTAAGAAAAAAAATGTTGTCAAAAAATTATCGAGAAAAAATACATAATCACAGCTCTTAAAATGGCATGAGAGGGAAGAACAATTTGCCTGAATTTTTGTTTTTGTGGTTGACACCAGAGACACAGGTTGTACTAAGAGTCAAGTTAAAACCACAGTTTTCCCAATTGGTCCTGAATGCATCATGGGGGTAAACTGGACCGGACTAACCACAGAACTTGAACAGAATAAAGTCCATAACTCTTCATTCCGCTCCATTAAAGTTCTGAGGTTCGTTCAAATATATACGGAGTCCCCGTAGACCCTCAATGCATTCGGGTCTTTGCCCCCAGGAGAATATTTTATTAATTCATTGCCCTCAAATTAATGACTCGTGCCCTCGAATTAGTAATAGTTACTACGAGTTACTAATTTGAGGGCACAAATTACTAATTCGAGGGCACTAATTAGTAATTCAATGGCTCGATTTACTAATTCGAGGGCACGAGTTACTAATTCGAGGGCCCGAAAGAATAAAACATTTTTCTGTAATCCTCTGTAATGGTGTAATGCTGAGCAAATTCTATACATACAAACAGAAACAACAGTCAGTTTATTTTAATTATTTTATTTTATTATATTTTATTTAAAAACTGGAAAAGGGAATATTTTCAGTAAGAAAAATATCAAGTAAAATTTAACAATTTTACTTTTATTTTTTTTTTTAAGAATTTATATGTGACTGTTTTTTTTATATACTTCTATATTGACATTGTCTGCAATTTTATACCCGTTTTTTTCAGTAAAGAAGCTGCTGCAGTGCATTGTTTCTCAAAATAAGTACGTAGCTTAATTACAATTGCATTTAGTGTAGCTGATTTCATTTCATGCACACCATACACACACATTGTTAGTTTTTGACCTCTTCAGATGGTGAGCTGTGATCACTGTTGTCATATTATTGAATTAAAATCTGTAAGTGATTTGTGATAGGAAGTCTGCTTGAAGAAGTCCTTATCTTTGATCTTGATCACATTACTGGTAACTTTGTTGTAGTATGGTAGCAGTAAATAGAACAATTTGGGGGGAACTCATTTAACGCAATCGTAGGATTTGCATATATAGTGATCAGTTCAACCTTCATTTTTCTATGCTAGGCTTTCAAAATACGAGGAACTGCACCCATCTCCTTCTACCCATAAACCCTTGTGTTTTGGGGCTGTCTCCTGGTGCCGCACCTTGCCATATCCAGTTGATGCCCACGTACTGGTGACATATTTCATATTACAGTTTCACATAGAAAGCTTAGAGTTTTGTAGTTCACCTCAGAACACAAACGCAATTCTTGGTTTTGGATTCTTCCTATCTGAGATTTTTTTTTTTTTTTTGCTGCCACCCTTGCCTGACATCTCCACCTCTCTCCCCTCTGTCACAGTGATTAATAGGACATTATGTAAATTTTTGGTCCCTGTTAATTTCTCCCTCGTTTATCATTACTGCTGGTCATCAATCACGTCTGGAGCTCAGTCAAGCGCCAAATGATGGGTGCTGTTAGGAAATCAATTCTTGTCCCTGTATGTATAAGAGAGAAAACTAGTGCCTTAAGTGTCAAAACAGCAGTCCAAGGTTGGTAATTGATGGACAGTGACCTTATGCAGGGCTCCTGAAGTGTTTTCATGCACCAACCCCCCAAATGGATGCACATTAGGCCCTATGGTCTTCCATTTGATAGGATTTACGTACAGGGACCCATGTTGTTGTTCTTATTTAACTTTAATTTAACCAAGTATGTCACATTGAGATCCGAATCTCATTTTTGGCAAAGAAAAATCTATAACATTCATGGTGCTGATTCATACTGAACTTAAAAGTAATTTCCACTGTACATGAAGAAATAACATAGTTGAGAATAAAACCTTGGATTAAAATGGACATTGTATGTACACATGTTTGAAAATTTTTAGTGATTTCAATTACAATGAAGTTAAACTATTTGGAATTTTGCTGGGGAATCCCTCAGACCTTCTAACTGACTCCTGGAGCCTCTTCAAGGACTCCTGGAATCCCCTCACTGATTCCAGGAAACTCCTCAAGGACCCCTTGAACCACATCAAGGAGCCTTAGAACCTCTTCTAGGTACCCTGAAATCCTGTCAATGACCCATTGGCCCACCTCAAGGACCCCTACAACTTCTGTATGTATCGTGGAATCCCCTTAAGGATCCATAGAACCTCCCCAAGAACACCTGGAACGCTATCAAGGACACCTGGAGCTGCCTCAAGGGCCCCTGGAACCTTCTGTAAAACCACTGGAACTTCCTCAAGGACTTTTGGAATTCCCTCTGTGATCCTTGGAACTTCCTCAAGTACCTGTGGAACCCCATCAAGGACACCCGGAACATCTTCAAAGTACTGTGTCAAGGACATGTAGACCCACCTCAGGGACCCCTGGAACTTCTTTAAGGACCTTTAAGGACCTTTTATCACCCATGGATCCCTCAAAGACCACTGGAATCTCTTCTCTTGGACCTTTTCAAAGACCACTGGAACATGCAGGAAGATGCCATACAGTTTACTGTACACATGGCTGCAAGAGATATGCAATGATATTCTCAAGCAATTAAACTGATACCAGACAAATTGGCAAGCTGTCTGCTATCTTACAAAACTGCATTTTAGGCCTGTGACTGAGGCTCCTCCTGTTCATAAAGGCCAAAGTATCCCCCTCTTGGCATTGGCTAAAGGCAGTTTGTATTTAGACCACTAGGTGTCACTATTCACCAAGCCTGACATGGCTGTCCCATTCATGGAGAGAATTTCTCTCATTCACGGAGTCCTTCATATACAACCAGCCTCACCATCCCTTGATGATAAATCAGCGCACCCCACCCG
>OMKZ01029274.1:2681-15506 GCA_900302535.1 Neoniphon sammara
GTAAGGGCCGTTTGAGGGCCGGGAATGGCGACTATGCCCTGCATGCGGAGAGACCTGGGGTATGCCCGCTAGGCAGGCTATACAGTAACACATACACACTCGCACATGCACACACACAAAAACTCACAACCACACACTCACAAAGTCTATATTGGCACTGACAGAGGTCTGCTTGATTTCCCAAAGTGGGAAAACCCTCACAGAGGTTAGAGTTGGGATAAGTCGCTCTCTGACTGCTGAATGGCTAACAGCTTTGGTCTAACTTTATTGACTGAAAACACACACACGCATGCGCGCACACAGTCACACATCCCAATACACACAGCACTAAGACACAGGCATGAGGGGGAAGAGCACACAGCCCGATGAGACATGTATTCCTTGGGATGCAATTGTATACAGCACGCACACACACACACACACACACACACACACACACACACACAGAAGGGGTCAGAATGATAAATCTCCCATTGCACATGATAAATTTCCTCCGAATGCCGTACGTAGTGTTCCCTGGCCATGAAATATGGACCACTGGAATATGAATCCACCAGCGTCCGTCTCGTACTGCATCAAGAACAGTTTATAGCTTTTACTGAGCGTGACTCTGCTGCTGAACAAGTGAAACCCGTACGACAGCAGACACGCATTAATCACTAAGCCTTTACATGAAGATGTATTCATGTTCATTAGCCATACTCTAAGACACTTCATGTCTCCGAGTATCACAGAAAATGTATAGTTGATTGCTAACATATTAATGTATGAGAGAGCAGATGCGCAAAAACAATGAACTCCATTCAAGGTTGGATTTCATGTTCATTACTGTGACAGAACATTCCTCATTATACACGGAAACAAATTTATTGCTGCAGTTCATGACTTACAACTCAATTTTTAATCTTGCGCTGTGTATTGCTGTATCTGTATGCAAAGGGCGATATGAAGGCTGGCTGGCTAACACAAATTTTGCTGTGCGTCTCTCTTGTGAACGACAATTTGCGCGGGAAAGTGATAGAAATCAACCCTCAGCTGACCCACTGTCCACCTTATTAAAATGTAATAAATTGTAGGCTTGGGAAAAGTCTTCATTTGAAAGGGCAGCAGCCCAAAATCTTAGGCATGCGGTACTGTATAATAAACCCAACAGAAACCGAGATGAGGAATAAGGTGGGGAATTTTAAAGGAATAAACCGGCCACGGAGTGAATTCATAATCAACGTTCAATACCTGTGAGAGCTAATGATATTTCACACATGTTGGTAAAGGCGTGTGATCTCATCAAGGGAGCCCATTTTCTTCAATACTTGTCAGCATAATGGCCAAAACAGGCCTGCAGAAGCTGAGGATCTGATTCCACCAAATCAATGCATCACATTCAATGCCGTTAAAAACCCAGACTGAATTATCAATCGCTGCATCTGTTGCTGAGTTTTACCGTTGCCAAAGATTTGACTATTTCCCTCTCTGGATTAAACCACTTTTGTCTATTTACAATTTCATCAGTGACCATGTTTGTATGCATCTCACTGCTAAAAGAGCTTGTGATTTTAATGCCAGCGCTGAAACACAAGCCAAAGGGATTTAATACACTGAGCAGCCATTCAAAAAACAGCCTGAAACAGTGTTGGGCTTTGGACTGTGTTCACAGCAGCCATCTGCAAGCTGCCGCACACCAAGAACTGAGGCTCATTGGTCTAGAGGCATGATGGCAAGGCTCTGTGATGCTGGCCGCAGAATAAACAAGTCATTTGACTGGACAACCATCATAAAAGCAACTATTGATGTTTCATACTGCTGGAGCCTTTTTTTTCTCTCTCTCTGCTACATTGTTTGTTGTTTCATGGCTCTAGCTGTCTCGCTGGGTTGACCATCGACTCACTTTCACATTGATTTCTGCAGTGGCGATCGTCTGGGCTATTTGCCTTAAACTGTTTGTCATTCAGCTTTTACATGTCTTCATCGATATCCTTTTCGCGCTGATAGATCTTATTGCACGGGCCGCCGTCAGTGTGTCCGAAGTATCGATTCCAACATTCTTCTCTCTGTCAGGATCGATGGTGGCCGGCCGACTCGGGCTAATCTGAGGCAACCATTCCAGTTATTCCAGGGTCACATACCCAAAACCATGTGTCAGAATTCCTGTCTGCTTTAAGCAAGTATGCAAGTGTGGGGACCGATGCACCGAGTGACCTCACACATACGCGCTCTCGAATGTGCAAACACATGCACAAGTGAGGCTGACAGCGACACACACTTTGCACCCGCACCCACAGCCATGCCCACATATCCCCACACATCGGACTCAAGAAATCACTTTCAAATAAATTCAACAGCTGGGCAGCATGTTAAACTGAAATACACACCCTCACTCACACACACACACACACGCCCCTCCAATAAACCCTCTGTGTCTCATTTCCTTTTCCTACAGCTCAGGCCCCTGCAGCCCCCTCTGGAGCAGGTGGGCGACAGGCGGACCACAGACTCCGGCCCCCCCACCACACACACACACACACACACACACACACACACATTATTTCGCTCTCTCTCTTTTGTCTCGCTCCCTCCATCACACACCTCCCTTCCTTTTAGTGACCACAGATGTGTTAAAAAGCCCTGCCGCTTAAAGCCACAGCCTCCCCCAGCCACTTAATTTGACATGCTTGGGAGGAAAACAAAGAAAGACCCCTATTGTGGCTTTCAACAGTATCCAATCAAGCCTGCCACTCAATTAGCCATGGGCGCCACAAAACAAGCAAAAAAAAAAAAAAGGATCCATTTTATTAAGATCTTTTCAGCGCCGCCTTAACGATATACGTTCAACACTGCGTTAATGGTAAATCTGCCTCTTGATGTTTTCCTGCCACGGACCTGGTTGGTTCACCAGATAGCTCACTTTCCCCAGGGGGGAGGAGAGGTGAGGGTTTCTGAAAGAGAAGCAAATCGATACCGTTTCTCTCCGCACCTCCTGATAGTGTCATTGGAGCATATTATCTTTGTAAGTTCAGTCATATAAAAAAAGAAAGAAAGACAGTTGAAAGACAGGGAGGACAGAGAGAAGGCAGGTGACAGACAGCGATCCCAAACAGTTAGAGAGAGACCGAGTTTTGAAAATCAATTTGTGGTGGCAACTGAGCTGCTAACAAATATAAAACTTCTTATCATTCAAGTTTATAGACCAGCTCAGAGTTTTTGGTGGGTGCTTCAAAATATGTTGTTATCCAAAATGGCGCGTTTAGGTCCTCAAGATGTTTATGGATTATGATGTGATGTTTCATGACTCAAAAGCAGGCTTTTCTATAAAATTGGATGCTCTTCTCCTTTCAGATGAGATTTTTATTCATCAATAGCATTCATCTATGTGTGTGTGAAGGAGAGAGAGAGAGAAAGTATGGGTGTGCATGCTTGTGGATGTTCAAAACAGGGGCACAAGTCTTCAGGGATATTGTTTGAGGTAAAAGGGTTTTTTTGCAGACGGAGAGCCTGAAATAGAAAACAACAAAGGGGTAATGAAAGAGAAGAAAGAAAAAGTCCAGACAGCAGTGTGCTTTGGAGAATATCTTGATTATCGTCTCAGCATTTTGCTCTGAATCAATCCCTCCTGACTCCCAAACCTCTAAAAGAAACAGCACAGCAGGGCTCCGAAGTTGAGTTCGATTGCCTCGCCGTAGTGTATCTCGCAAACCACAGCCATTATTGAGTTAAAAGAGGAACACATGTTCACAATTAATTTCATATCCTCAGCTGGCATCAATTTCCGAGAATCAGTCATAACTGGCTTCAGTCAGTGTCTGTAATATGAGAGGGGGTGATAATGATTATATTTGAAATAGCTACAGTATTTAGGGGTCAGTCCTGGATGTGACCAATGTGACCAAACAGTGTCTTTTTGTATTATCAGCACTCATCTGACAGCAGGGGGAACCCACCTGGCAGCAATGTATAAAGTCCTGTTCATGATCATGATGAGCTGGATGTCCAGTTTGTGCCGCTGCGTGTTGTTCCTGCCTGGTTTGTGGCCCACAAATGCTGGATACTGCTTTGTGTCTGCAGGGAGAAGCAGAGTGAAAACATTCAGGTGCAAAGGACCAGGAAATGCAACCCTGTTGAGGTCGCAGGGTGTAGTGTGTGAAACTTTACACCCTATCTTAAGTCATTTAGACTCATATTCAGTGTTAAAATCTGCCATTAGAATGAGATTATCCAACTTATTTCCAATGCTAATCAACTTGTTTCAAGAATTTCATGGAATCAAATGTCATTTTCTTAATACTAGTGGGCTAATCTGCCTCATTCTGATTTTTATTTCCACAAAAATCCTGAAACAAGTGAAACTACATTGGAAGCAAGCGAGTTGTCTCATCTAACTAGCAGATTTTTTTACTTGTTTTAAGAAAAAATTGGATTTTGACATTGAATATGAGACTAAATGACTTGTTGAGATGGAGTTTTTTTGCAGAGAAGAGGAATTTATCGGTTTCTTTATGCCATTTATTCGTGAAGGATTAAGTGGCTTTTGCCAAGTTAAGCAAGGGTTTTGGGTCAAATGTCACCCCATGTGTCTTAGTTGGATGAGAAAAGTCCACCAAAATTGTAGGTTAAAATCCTACGGCGACCATAAATTGTAGGCTAAAAATGCACTGCACTGTACCGTGCAATCGCTGTATTGTAAGTGGCTTTGGATGAAAGCAGCTGCTTTGAATAAACAGTCTGATAGAAGAGCAGGTCCATGTGATGTTGGCCGGCTACTGTGTCAACCCTCATGGCCAGGAGATGCAGCGTTATGCCCAGAGAGAGCAGGACGGGGGCGGGACGGAGAGAGGAACAGAGAGGGAACAATGAGCATATCTTTTTTAGCCTGCCACAGTATTTACACTATCGCACACAGCATTAGGAGCCTAACAGAAAAACAGCGGATTATCCTTTGATGTGGGGTGGGCTCAGTTTCAAATGCTGCTTTAAGTCCTCCATTTTAGTGTGTGTAGAGGGCCTATCCTTGGGCGCCAAATTACACTCCATGGCATCAAAATGTATTCAACAGGGGGAGGGATGGATGGAGTGGTGTGTGAGGGGAAGCAAGGGTTGAGGAGAATGTAGAGGAGCAAGAGGATAGAAAGAGTGAGAGAGAGAGAGAGAGAAGCGGAGAGGGGGATTTGTGATGGGGATAAAAGGTGGAAGACAAAGAAGGGGAGAGACAGAGGGGTGAAAGCAGAGAGCGAGGGAGGACTTGTGATGAGAGCAGGCAGGGGGAAAGAGAAGAAAGGGAGAGAGGAGAAAGGAAGGGAAGAGGGGAGAGAGGAGTGGAAGGTAAAGGAAGAGAGCCAGGAGGTAGTGGCTGGCAAGTGCAGGAAGAAGGAAAGAAAGAAAGAAAGAAAGAAAGAAAGAAAGAGGAGAGCTATACTCACAGTTGCCGTGCGAGATACTAATCGGCTCTGTGTCTTCGGGGAAGCCCGCCCCGGCTATTTGCAGTAGCGTGAAGTAGAGTAACAAGGCCTCTGACCTCATGGTCGCACCAACGTCGCTGCCGCTGCTGCTACTGCTGGTCCTCTACTATGGATTTACCTCAACCTGCAAAAAAAAAAAATAGAGAGAAAGGGGAGGACGACAAGAGAGGAGGGGCCAGAGATGGAGAGAGAGGAAGGGAAGGGGGAAAAAAAGGGGGAAAAAATGAAAATTCGTCAAACAAATTTAAATCCACTTGACTGCCCCCTCAATTATGTTCCAACTTCACACAAAGTTTGCAGATACTGGGGGAGGTGAGTGGGGGGGCAGAAAAAGAAAAGAGTTAGACAAACAAATTCAAGTCCACCTGAATTAGCTGTTTGTGCATTTTGCACGGCCCGTTGCAATCTGTCAGAGATATATTTATATATGCATTTTCGATGACTCAAGTGAGCTGCGTCGCCAGCGAAACAGAATTAATTGGATTAGGGTGGTAATATGCGTCATAGATCGATGTCAGGCAGAGAAGATCTCTTTCCCGCTCCCATTTCTCTCTCTCTCCCTCTCTCTCTCTCTCTCTGTGACAGGGTCTTAGTGAAGTGGGAGAGCTCTTGTTGAGATTAGCCTGCTGTAGAGTATCAGCACTACCTGGAGCTGGAGAGGGACGTACCTCATTTCCCACTTGTCAGTCTCCTAAGAGTGTAGCAATCCTAAGTCCTATTTATTACATCTTTTCCATATTTACTGCTGTATCGTCTCTCCGCATCCAGGAGGAATTGGTTGGAAAATCCCAGCAGGCCCCATAGGCCTTCGAAGTCGTCGTTTGTCTCTGACTTGTTTGCATTTTCAAAACCTCCAGATCAAAAAAATCAATCATCTCTAGGAGAAATGAATGGGGGTTTCCTCATTGCTGCAAAATAACTTATGCCTTTTGGATGTCTGTTTGTACAGATTTTCAAACATCTTTTACAATCTGATCACAATCCATCTCCCATCGCACAACTACAAGTTGCAATGATTCTCCGCCCTCTTAATACTTTTGCTCGGAGAAAGAAATCAGTTCAGCCAAAGAAATGATTGTAGTCATAAATTTATTGTGCAGAGCTGGTCACAGAACAGACAGCTACACATTTACCATGTGCCACAGTTTTTAGCTTTGTGTTAGAAAAATAATTATTTTGGTTGGAACGCGGCAGCAGAATTCAGTCCTATTTAAGAGAGAAACGTGCAGAGAAAAACGGCCAAGTTTTAAACGCCAGCTTAAATCACAGACTGCAACTGGGATGATTATATGAAAACCCGTGTATTATCCCCATAGAGAAAATGCATCCTCATTTGGGTTTGCAGTCAACTTCTGAGGTCGACTTCTGAGGTCTGTGCAGGATAATATCGGGGTGCAGGGCTTCTACAGCCGCTTGTGGCTGCTGCAGAGGTAAACTGGTGCATCGCTGTGTCTACTGAAGACTCCATATTGCCACAGTAATGTTTAAGAGCCACCTGGAGGCTTGCACTTTCTTCCCTTTCCTCTTCATTTCATTTCTCATCGCACTTGCAGTCTACCTTAAATGCCAGCTGTTGACTACAGACTCCCTATTCTCACTCAATAAGAGCAATGCCTTGAGGCTGTGGGATTGCCCAGGCCCTGCAAAAAAGGAAGCTGGTGGTTTTAAACCCTTTTTCTGTTTAATTTCCTTATCTTACCTTTATGTCTTGGTATAAATTTTATTGCCAACAGGGTAGCATATTGTCTAATGTTGCACTATGTAATTATCGTGGTTTTAATTAATCAACACTCCACATCGTCACATTTCTCCCCTGTCCTCTAAAAATATATGTATTAAATCTGCCCACAGACGGCTGAGTGCATTTAGTGCAGATGCCCCAAATTATGCTGATCTGATGTCTTCATTCCACATAGCATAGCAACTGAGTTTTCCTCCCTGCAGTTTGTGGCAACAAATTACACCCATAAATCACCCCCGACAATTATTGCGTCTGTAATCTAATCAGGAATAAAGCATTTAATTTACATAGAGCACCTTTTTTTTTTCTTTCGGCTATGGGGCGAGAAGTTGCCGGGTAGATGGGGTATGGGATGCTTTAGGGATGAGGAATTGAATAAAATGGTCGATTTCATTTGCTCCAGTCTGATAAAAGTTGTTTATCCCAAGCCGTATTTTCATTCGCTATTGTGTGACCAAGGGGGAATGGAGAGGGGGAGGAAGGATGGAGAATGAGGGAGAGAGAGAGAGAGGGAATCGCTTCTTCTCCCCTTTATCACCCTCTCTCTCTCTCTCTCTCTCTCTCTCTCTCTCTCTCTCCTCTCCATGCTCCTGTGAATCTCATTCAGGAGAGGAATGAAAACACTATTCATTGGGAGAATCACTTTAACACTGAGGAGAATACCAATACTAAAGCCTGGATACGACCTTGATCTCACAAGCCCCTCCATTCTCCTCCCTCCTCTCTCGCTCCTCTTTGGCCTCCTCTCGCCTCCTTGGCCTATTCCCCTCGCACTTAGTCTTACCATATTGTATGTTTAATAAAGAAAGAAATACCAAAACGGAATTTCTTTTTCCACCTTCGCCTTTTTTCTTTCACAGTGAAGGTTGACTTGCTGTGTCCTAATCTTGGTATCAAAGCTTCTCCAACGCTCTTTGTCTTTCTTTTTTACAGCCGAGGAAACCTCTGTGGACGACCGAAACGTGTCTGAGCCCTGAACATTGACCCGGAAGTCATCCAGTAACTGATTGATCGATGAGCAGGAAGTGGCATGAGGCGGCGAGGTCGGCCCAGAGGGAGCTGAGCCGACGCTGAATGACAAATGGAGGTTATACAGGGGGAGAAAACAAGACGGGAACCAACTCGATACTACAGTCTGATTAATGGGGATGTTCATGTAATTATATTTCATTTTTATTATGTTAGATTCAGATGTTACACAGGGGGCACAAACTACAATAGCCGCGTTCTCCATCTGAATGTAGACGCCGTAGTTTGCTGTTGTTGTTCGTCGATTAATTTAATCTCAGGAAAGTCATTTTTGCTCCAGACATTCATCTTGCATGGGACACACACACACACTACGAAACAAAAGCATCTGAGGGCCAGACGCATCTTCCATCTACGTCGGCGGAGTGTAACAAAATGCTAAAAAGTGTTAGCCAAACCATCTCACACTGCCCCCTGTAATACACAAAATAAATTGAGCACAAAATGACTTAAGTGAAACCCTAAGCCTTCAAATGGCCCTTTCATTACCAGCTGCCACACATGAGTAACAGGAGGGAGGGAAACGCACTCTGTCTTTACCGAATTACACTCTTTGTGGAAGAGCAAATTGCTTCCTTGTGTTTTTCTCTGTGTGTGCGTGTGTGTATTTGTATCAAACTCTGATCTAAAATGTTACTTTTGTACAGCACTGTAGACTTCTGTATAAATACACACACACACACAGAGCACGTCTTACAGAAATTACTGATTAAAGACGTGCGCAGGCTTCTGTAATAAATTATCTACTACTGAAAACCACAGCGGTGCAGGTGGAAGTGTATGGATTTACTCTCTTGTAAAAGTTCTCCTTGAAAAACAACCAAAGAAAAGACATAAAGAGTAACAGCGCAGCCCTGTGTGTCCTGCTCCGGCTTTTAATAGATAATAACATTTTGAGAACCTTAGCTGCTATTCCCTTATACCTCCCGCGCTCCCAGTGATAAAGTAGGTGGTTTTGTGTGTGTGTGTGTCTGTGTGTGTGTGTGTGTGTGTGTGTGTGTGAGTGTGTGTAAGCAGAGAGGAAAGTTAATCAAGCCTGATGCTGGCAGGAGGCCACCGGCAGGTAATAAAAACACAAGGACCCCCCAGAATGCTCCTGCATACCCACCATCTTATGAATAGCTATGCACACACACGTGCACACACACATACGCACACACACACCTTGCAGGACACAAATGCACACAGCAGTAAGTAGGCATCTAGATGTACACACACACACACACACACACACACACACACACACACACACACACACACACATAAACATACACTTTGTCTCCCCAAATTGAGTAGCCCCACGGGGTTAGCAGCCCCAAACTGCATTAGCTTTAACAATAAACACATTATCAGGCCTAATGATGCTATCGCTACTGTTGCATCAACATGTTAGCTATGGTTGCATGGAGCTGAGACGTACACAATAACACACATTCATTATAGGGACAAGGTCAGCCTCAAGAAGGGGAGGTTCATGTCGGGAAAAGGAAGGAAGCATTAACCTAACATTTTACTGCAAGTGTGGATGGAGCGAACTGCGGCTTAAAAAACACAAAATACAGATTCAGGTGCACAGGCAAAATGCATGGACGGGCCAATATAATCGAGAAAGAGGGAGCGATAGAGAAACTCCCACCTTACACACACACACACACACACACACACACACACACACAGAACCAGTTAATGGTAGGGAGTTCCTAGCCATTCATCTCCTGAAGCCCCCACTGTGCTATCCATCAGACTGTGCAATGAACTGAGAGACTGCCATTTAATTACAGACCTGTTGATGATAGACTTTACAGGAGTGCTTGAAACCGCTGATGTGTGTGTGTGTGTGTGTGTGTGTGTGCGTGCATGCATGTGTGTGTTTGAGAGTGACTTGTTATTCTTTGTCATTGCATCTCTTTGTCGTCAGGTACTTTGCCAAAAGATGCCGCAGCTTGTCACTGCACAGAAGGTTGTCAGAACTGAATTAAAGACAGACAGAGAGAGACAAAGAGAGAGAGAGAGAGAGAGGGAGAGAGAGAGAGAAAGAGAGAGATTTTAGACACGGTAGAGCAGCAGCGGGGTAATTTCCACATCCTCGGTAGTTTCTGTGGTGTGAGAACCTGCCGAAGTACCGAAAAAAACAACAACTTGTCAACACAATCATTTACACTATTATGTGTTAAAATGGTATAAAAATACAAGAGGCACTTTTGACCATGTCATCGCATCCTCGAGTGCTTCACCCGATGTTCCTTATATTTGCATTTCTTTTCGTAGGGTTCATCACATGTAAGCGCCATAATTGATGACATGAGGCAGTAACCATTATCAACATCACTTACCTATTAATTTATGCATTAATACAACAGTATTTTAACACGCTTTAACAAACATGAAGAGGCGCTTATATACCATGTGTTCAACTCTATGTAAAGAAAAGCAAATATAAGGCACATCATGGGAAGACATGTTAATATGGGCAAAAGTGCAGCTTCAATATATATTTAAGAGTGTTAAAAGACGATTCCACTCAAATTCAACCTAGGGCCTCATTTTCCCAAATTTTCCGACCATAGCAATCCGCTGTGATCAGAGTGTAACTAAATACTTCATTCTAGAGTGATGACAATCTGTAGTTTACCTCCTCCTTCATCTACATTGTGTTCGTATGGGGCAAGTGTGAGAAACGATCACTGGCTCGCCAAAAACATCGTAACGCGTCGTATTAAACTCTGAAACACTGACGACAATGTGGCAGGCAATAAATGGCGGCGTTGAAAAGTATTTTGCAAGACGCTTTTTGCTCCGTCGGCCTCACGTCTGCTAGAGAGCAGACACAGACCTTACACACAGGTGTGAACACACTCACAAACACACACACACACACACACACACCAACAGACTGGATACTAGACTACACTAAGACTAAAATCGGATGTCTTTACAACCTGACCACACAAACGCTACATCACTAAACCTAGAGCCTTACAAAGACCACCATCCGTAGTAACACCTGCTCAAAGGCACGCTGGGAATGAGAGGGAGGAGAGCGGCGGGAGGAAATGGGGTTTGGAGAGGTGTGAGAGCAGGCGAGAGAGGAACAGACCCGAGCAGAAGAGATGGAGTCAGAGGCAACGAGCGGGGGATGAGAGACAGCGAGGTGAGAATAATGCAGTGATCTACCATATGGGGATATAAAATGGAAGACATCCAACCACCTAGAGCTCCCATACGGGGCGGATACCCTGGCAGGTGTTTACACTTGTCAGCCGCGGCCTGATAAATCAGACAGAAAAGACAGGAGGAGCTGTCTGCTTGAACCCAGGAGGGCGTGATAAGAGAAGAAGGCAAAGCAGAGAGAGAGAGAGGGAGGGACTCGCCTGTCTCTCTGAGAACGAGCGCCAAGCTAGCATCCAGTAGAGACACACTGATGCACATCCACATGCACACACACCTACGATATACGCATGCGTGCACACAGACATGCAAGTACACTCCCACCACCATGTGAAATGAAATAGTCCTTGAGGTATCAAGAGGCTCGCTGGTGTTTTGCTTTTCCTCCCCCATTTTTTTCCTCCCTCAGATGTTGCTTTCAGATGAATATCTGCATGGAGGTAATCCATCATGGTTTGATTATTAAAAGACAATGAAATGGACATGAATGAGGCACCCCGTCGCTGTAAGGCCCTTTATTGAAACAGAGGCCTAAATGCAAGAACGTCCCCCTTTAAAGAGGTGACGGATTGATTCTGGAAGCGGGCCAAAGAAGACTCAAAAAGGAGAGAGGGAGAGAGAGGGAGAGAGAGCGAGAGAGAGAGAGAGAGAGAGAGAGACAACCAGCAACAAGGAACAACAGCAACATAACAAAGACATTCACTGACGGGAGATAAGCTGCTATCTTTATAACTCTGCCTCTGTGATCTAAAAGCCATTAAGCCTGGACATGCTTCTGTGCTTCTTAATCACTAAAAACAATTATCTGTTGCAAAGCAATGGATATCCTTTTCAGAGTGTATTGAGGACACTCTTTAAAGCTATGTATCATTGATCTATAAATAAAAAAATAAAGTGTGATAGGAATTTAAAGAGGAGTGGAGGAAGGTAGAGGAGAGGAGAGGAGGGGAGAGGAGAGGAGAGGAAAGGAAAGGAAAGAGGAAAGGAAAGGAAAGGAAAGGAAGAAAGAGGAGATGAAAGGCAAGGAAAGGAAGGGAAAGGAAAGAAGGAGAGGAGAGGAAAGGAAAGGAAAGCAGCAAGGGGAGGATGAAGGGAAGTTAATGGGCGTTCTGTGTATGAGCATGATCCAAAGTAAACTGACATCACACCAACGCTGCCAGCAGCCGAACACAACAGAGGAGAGAGATGAGAGGAGATAAGTACCTACAACTGCGTTGCTTTTTAAAGTAGGTCAAGAACAAGTTAGGTTGCTGGGAGTAAGATGTGTTCCCAAAAATTACTCTTAATTATAACTCCCCTTATATTTAGTTAGATTTTGCCTACAAAAATTCCAGGAAAAAAATCTGTTTTCAAAATGAGGGTTGTTTTAGAAGAATATAAAAAAATAGTATCCAACTGAACTGAACTTCAAACATTTTTGGACACAACCCAATACAC
>OMKZ01029277.1:8117-33675 GCA_900302535.1 Neoniphon sammara
GGCATGAGAAATATGTGTGTGTCAGCTGAAAAATTATTGTGCATTTATGTGTATTTTTATGTGTATCAAGTTGTGTATTTAGATATGAACAAAGACAGGTAATGCACGCACGCACGCACGCACGCACACACACACACACAAACAGTGCTGAAATAAAACCCATGAATTTAAGCTTTCATGAAAGTTTGACTCTTTCTAGAAATAGGTAATCTATCTATGCAACATCATATACACATACTGTATATATATGAAGAAAAGCAGCATTCAAAAGGGGTTTTATGTTTTATTTAATATTTACTGACTTTTGTCAAGTTCAAGCCAATTGATGCAAATTAAATACCGCTCAGCTCCAAGGTCTGACTATGTGAGATCTGGATTTATGCAACAAGGAATAAAATTTCCTCTTTATTTCCTTCTATTAACTTAAAACTAGAGAGACATCCGAGAACTAACAGGGCAAAACCTAACATGACCAGGTTTCATATTTGCATCAGAGGAGGGACAGTGAATTTCCACCCAGATTCACACCCTGTGTTGGACACTTCCCGTTTCATTTATTGTTTTCACATCACAAAAATACAATACAAAACATTTATTTTTTTTTCCCAAGAATGTTTATTGATCACTGTGTTCTTTTTGTAAGTCACATAAACCAAACTTTTACCAATTTAATCACACAAAGACAGCATAGCTTTGATGCAGCATAAGTACAATAAGTATAATATGCAGGATAATGTGAAAGTCTATAGAGGTGTCACATGTATGCCTTCTGCTTTACAGGTTTCCTCTGTATTTCTCTGTTGATTAATGCTATTGTTAAAAATGTAGCTGTACTTGTGTTGTGGTTGGTTGTTTCAGATAAATGCATTGCTGTATCTCTTATGTTTGTGTGAATGCCTTTCCCTAATAAATAAATAAGTAAATAAATTCATAATAAAGGAATAAATTAATTAAACACTGTACTCTCCATATTATCAGGCTTATGAGAAATAAAGGTTCCATTAGCATGTTGATAGGGAGGGGTATATGTGTGTGTGTGTGTGTGTGTGTGTGTGTGTGTGTGTGTTTAAAAAATCTGTGGTAATTGCAGTTTTCATGTATACCTACTGGTACACTGTGAAGAAATCACTATAATCACACCTTTCCAAGGAATTAGGAAGGAAAAGCAAATGTCATTTTGATTGAAAAATACGAGAAAAGGGAAATGATCTGAGGAGGTTTGAAGATGTGCTCATTTGTAGGACTCCTCATCCCCAGATTATAAAGACTGCCAGATGTGACCAAATTCATGGTGAGAAATATCCCAAACCATCGATTTTGATGCCACCATTGTGTCAAACAGCGGACTCTGTTGTTTCAGGGAACGTAAACACAGTTGCTTCCATTTTTTGTTAAAATGGAATTAATAAAAAGTTGACATTGCCGTCTAGTGTTTCAGCGATCTGCACACTACAACACTTCAATGCAGAACTATAAATCAGCCTTTACCCTCATTGGTGAATAAAACCCTGAGGTACCTGAACTCCTCCACCTCCTGTTCACCTGGACAGGACGAGTCTTCTTATTCTGGGAAAGAACCATGACTATAGACTTGGAGGGGCTGATCCTCATTGTGGCCGCATCAACTAGTCATCAACTAGTAATTTTTCATTTCACTTTGACTGCAAAATGCCACTCGCAGCGCCATTGAGCTGAACCATAAAGGATTAGCATGTGGAGTATTGTGGCAAAGGGGTCTTGAAGAGGTCAAAAGGTCCTTCTCCCAGCCCATGGGAGGAACTCATGACAGTCCATCGGCTGATTCGTGGAGCCTAAAGTAACTGGGTCATCTGATAACCTTGAGCACAGAGGTTTAGAAAATGGCAGGATTTATACTTCTGACGGTAAGGGGCAAAGTCAGCCCAGCCTGAGTGCAACTGGGGACTTGCTAGTCAGCCATGTTCAGCGTGAACTGTAGAATGAGGTGTGTGTGTTTATGTGTGTGTGAGAGAGAGAGAGTTTGTGTACAGTAGGTATTGGGTGGTATCATGGTAAAGTAAGAGTTTTCCTTATCTTTATGCTTGTTTCCATGACCCGAAGATAACATCACAATGTGTAACCCACCTTGTCTGTGTGAACATTTATGTGTTTGCATTGTTTAGTTCTGTCATGCATTTACTATATGTATGTGTGTGTGTGTGTCCTACTCCAAAGACCAATCTAAAGCTCACAAACCTCTGAATCTGTTAAACTCCCATCATTAGCGTTAACTGCAACTTCATAAACACCTTCACAAAGACTCTTATTGTATGCAGCCAGTGGAAAACCACTTTGCTTCAACCTCACGTGCTAAATGTTGGCCAAAATACTTTTATGATCTCTGGTGTAAAGCTCCTTCCCAGCAGCACAAGAATGAGATTAACGTTAGAGGACTCAGAAGTCTACTTCATCACCGCTTCTTAGCCCAGTTAACGGATTGCCTTGTGGATTTGATTAAGAAAAAATCAAACATTCCTTTTGGAAAATGAAAACAAACTCCAGAACTACGACAGCAATGACAGATGAACACACTGTGTCAAAAGATCCAAAAATACTTTCATGTGTGGTACATTGTGAATGAATAAAACTTTTTGCTTCTTATGCAACTGAAAAAATATAGGCTGCAGTATTCTGACAATCATACATTTGTCCATCTGAAAGGCTTAAAAATTAAGTCAAACTAAACTTTTTGATTCTTGATTACTCTTTGGAGGTTTCAAACCTCCAGCAGGGGGTTATGTTTTTGCCCCTGTCTGTCTGTCTGTCCGTCTGTAGGATTTCTCAAAAAGTTCCAGATGGATTTGCACGAAACTTGTTTAGAAGGTTGGTCATGGGCCAGCAAAGAAGTGATTCACTTTTCGGGCCAAAAGCGTCTGCCCAATATAAAACCCAGTGGGACGGTTGGTCGTGGGTTAAGGTTGCACTAAAAAACTTTTCACGCTCATTGGCTGAAAGAGGCGTGTCCCATGACACCAACATTGTTGAAAGTGGTCTTGGCTCGGCACAAACAGAGCTGTAACTTCAAGCTGTGACCCTGGCCGAGGTCTGCACTCTAGTGGGTGCCCTCTTGTTTTTAAAAGATTTTCTTACAGTAATTTTTGACTGATCACATTGATATGGGACACATGCATGAGCGGCAAATGTTCTTGAAAACGCTACATGTGGTATTTTAATAGCAATAAATACCATATTCATGTGGAGACATTAATAGAATTGTTGCAAACAAACACGACTGTCAGCCTCTACTCTGTATTTTCCATTGTTGAGCAGCAGGTAGGATCAGTCAGGAAATCTGCTGTGTTGCTTTATGGCACAAAACAGGAAGAGGGCGCTGTTCTTCCAGAGCAAATGGTGCTAAAGCTTTCTTGCAGTTTCTGGCAGCTTCTGACAGATGGTGGAAGGAGTGAAAGGCCAATGGAAAAGTGACCTCCAACATGTTGATCCTCTTCAGGGAGGGGGGTGGGGGTGGAACAGGAAGCAACGGGGCTGATGGGACATGTGGTCTTAATGTGGAGAAACATGAACGCTAATAACACCCCTGCTGTGAGATAAAGGCTACCATACACAGCTTCTTCTTGGCTGCACTTGCCTTCCTTTTATGTAACGTGAGTTGCAAAGTGAAACAACACACAACCAGCCATAAATGCTACTGGCAAAAATGCTAATCCCTAGCCTTGAGAGGGAAGTTAACCTTCTGGTCCCACCTCTCTCAAACACAGCATGAGTAAATTTCTCTCTGCAAAATCCAGTGTGACCGCCAATGATAAAGGGCAGAGGAGCATGACTAACAGTACACTTTGTCATTGGGGACTTTGCCAATAAATTCTGTAAATTTTCAGAACACAGTGGAAACGTTATTCCTCAAAAGTGGCTAGCGACAAATCGATTTTATTTTTGGACCATTGCAAACAATGTCAGTGTGTTGACCCCCAAAGCATTTGGTAACAAGTTGGTATAGGTGAAGCCAACATGATGCCAGGTAATGCTTCTGTAATGCAAACAATGGACATGAACAGTATAGCAAACATGCTCATATGCAAATTAGTGTGTGATGTCATCAGACAGATTCTAGGGAATTCTTTTCTCTTCTTTGGACCCAGTTTGCAACACTGCACCTCACTGCCTCAATGCAAAAAGCTGCATATTGTAGCTTTAATGGGGTGCTTTGTTTGATGATATTGCACTAAAGAAATAAAGTGACTGTATAACTTGTGATGGTGACACACTGTGTTTCTTTTCATGGACTGTTTGGGTGCTGACATAAAGCTGCTGGTCAAAAACAGAAGTCTGTCTCCAGTATCTTTCCATTTCAGTTGCTGTGATTTATGTAATCGTGTCTCTTGTGCTACGTGCCTTACATCCACTCAGCTGTGCACAGCGACGTGGGGAACGCAGTGTTTCTCAAAGAGGCCCGGGTAGCCAGTGCTGAGTCAGAACAAAAAGTCTCTGCTCTCCCTCTGCTACCCCATGTTAGTCACCATTTGAAATGTGTGCATGTGTGTGTGTATTTCATTGTGTTAACTATATCTGCATGTGCCCAACTATGAGCATAGTTCACAGTGACATCGTCTGCTAGACCAGCAGAAGTGGTACAAGGTGACTGGGGTTGCACAAACTTTCCCCTGATTAGTTGACTGTTGTCCTGGAGTATTCGCATGGACTCCATCAGCAGAGGAGACTTCTGGGAAAAGCTGCACCTGCATGGCTTTTAGTCTACTTACTTTCAACCTGAATCAACATCAAACTCGGGTCAAAATATAAATAGAAATGTAAATAATGGTGATTTCTTTTTCATTCTTCATGAATTTGGATAGTCAGCCATAGAAATGGCTACATCCTCTAGGGACATTTTATTGGATAAAACAGACTCTTATCAGTTTCAGTCTTGAATGTCCACTAATTCAGACTCAGCTGTCACGGAGCACAGAAATGAACTATTTCAAAGCCAAAGAAACCAGTTCAGTCCAGTTGTACTCTTTTCTGCTCAGTCCGTTCAATAATCTTGAACCAAAAGTCTAATGTGCAGTATGAAAATTAACTGCTGCTGTTCCTTTGACATCAATTAGTGACTGACTTTATGGTCTACAGGTGTTTAATTAATTGCTCCTACATCTGTGTGGTACAACACATTATCGGATAAAAACAAAAAATGGAAACAGTCCAACAAGCACTCAAGCTGGGTGAGAGTTAACTCACTATTTAAACCCAAACACACTTTATAATCCAAGCAGGAATATTACAGGAATGCCACGGGAAATAAAAAACACACTGAGTACAACAGAGTGACTATAAACTCACTAGTTGGTGCAGCAGACTCACCCTAAGTCTCCTATAGGAATATTATAAGGGCACTGTAGTGACACAAGAGGACATAAGACTCATAAAGTACAGTTAGATCATAAATAAACTATCATCCCACTGTTCAGTACCATTGGCACAGTATAAGCCCTATAGGAATATTATAGTGACACTACAGGACATAAAAAAAACTCATAAAATGTAATAGGATCACTATAAACTCACTGACTGACTCCCACAGACAAACTACAAGCCCCAAAAGAAATATCACAGTCATGTTATAGGCCATTAAAAACCTCATAAAATATGATAATGATCCTTTAAACACACTTCTTATGAGAATACAGAAATGCTGTAGTGATATGTGTGTGGGCTAATGCTCTTACACTCAACTAGGTCAAAGTTTGCGGCTCATTATTTTGGTTCATGGAGTTGTCCCCTCATGCATCATGAATATTCATCAGTAGCGACAGTGTGGGCGGAGACAGACGGTGTGGAGCCAATAAATAGCAGCAGGGCTCAGGAAGGTGTGTGCTGCAAACTGGGAACCCTGAGCAGGACTTCACACTGCAAAAACCTCCGGGAAGTCAAAGACTAAGCAAATAACAACAAGGTAATTTATTCTTTTGTTTTTACAAGAGATCATGATCACTGCTCAAACTGTGCATGCTGCTAGATGTTATGCAAGGGAATATGGAGGGACAATTCTGCTTTTTAAAAAATGGTCATATGAGGCCATATAGGCTGCAAGAGTTTGACACATATGATGTTTATGTCAGGAAGTTAAAGAAGTCAGATAGTAGGCTGTGGTGCAGGTTATGAAAATCCATGTAAAATAAAGTTAGAAAGTTGAAAGTTGAAATTTTTATTTATTTATTTTTACAAAACTAAAGTGTAGGCCTAATGCAACATTTAAAATCATAAACATGTGGATAGCCCAGTTTGTCAAAAACTTTTAGTAAAGGCACTTTGTGGAAAGTAGCTGGCTCTGTGTTGCCTGCAGGGGTTTTAAATCAGTGCATATTCGTGTCAGACATAACTGAACAGTGCCCTCTGTGTCCCCAGCTGAACCAGACAGCGCCTGTCACCATGCAGAACATGCAGGAGTTTATTCCCTTCGCCAAGGAGATGCTGAGCCAGACACCCAGCCGGGGCTTGCTGAAGGTCTACCTGGTCGGCTCGGTGTTTGCGATGCTGGGGACGGTCATCGGCCTGGTGGAGACCGTGTGCCAGCCCTTCTCCTCCGGCCAGCCAATGGACGAAGAACTGATGCTTCTGTTGACCCGGGAGCAGAGGACTCTGGAGGCCGAGGTGGGCCGCAACACGCAGGGCCAGGAGGAGGAGGAGGAGGTGAAGGAGGAGCAGGAGGTAGAGGTCGCTTCTAACGCGGCCGCGGCCCAGGCAACCACCGTCTCCAAGACGCACGAGGCTGGCCACAGGAGTCTGGCCAACCGGCTGCACGCTTCTTAAAGCGGCGCCTCCCGACTGACTTTGGCTTTATATTTATTAGAGAACTGCTGCATTTACTGCCGCGCCGCTGCGGTACGCAAAAACGCACACAGTAAAATAAGCTTCAGGAGACAGTTGAATGAGACGTTCACTGTCCGAGCTGCCTGGCACGCTGTGCTGCTTAGCAAAGATGCCTTCAAGTGCTGTCGGAGATGTCGCAATTGCCCGTAGAGTGCACATGAAAGCCCAGCAAAAGGGCGGACTGTAGAAGAATCGAGACTTTGTGGTGCTGTGGTTGTGGAGATGTGATGTTTAGATGGCGAAAAACAGGAAAGCCATGTCAGTAGGCTAACTGATGGTCAAGTTATGTGTAGATACTATAGTTTGTTTGTAACAGTGGTTTTGTGGTCCCCCCCACTGGATACACAGCAAACTGAGCAATAATGCAATTCACTGGAAAATAACCGTATTAGAGAATGTACACAAATGACTGTACTGAATATAAGTTTCACTCTGAGTACCAGGGGTAAAAGCCTTTCCAGTGGGGGAGTCTGTCCATGATGTGTGTCTAATCAGGACTCATTGCATGAAAAGCTTCAAGAATTTACTCTTTTTCATTTTGCCACTGCAGCACAAAGTAGCTTTAGGATATTTATAAAATAAAACAGCTTTTTACTTTCGTGACAGGGTCCATTTTGTTATTTTTGATTAACCAAAAGCACTTGAAATGTGTTTCAAGCGGTTCCAACCTGTTAAAGACTTTGAACATAGGAGTTTCGGAGGAGCACTTGAAGGCAGCATCAGCCCTGTGCTGCCTGTTGGAGAGTCTGCAGGAAGCTGCTGGTGCATCTGATCTGCCACTCCCACCCACGTCAAGCTGTGCCAACAAAGGGACTTTTTTTTTTTTTGTAAATAACATATCATTGCTGTAAATGTTGTTGTTGATGTTTTTCCATATCAATAAAACAGTTTTATTTATAAAGTTTGGTTTCAGAGTGACTGTTTTGCTGAGTGATCATTAGCTGCCCAGTCAAAGCACTTACAGGAGGAGAAGTTTCCATCCAAAATACTACACCTACAGTATTTATGATCTACCCAACATTCAGACAACAGATGAAACCCACAGATGATCAAACACTTAAAAACACAGCTATTTTATAAGTAAAGGCCTTAAGATGACTCCAGACTTTTGTAGCAATCCATAACATCCTTCACATTCACACCAGCTTTTCCTGGTTAGCCAGGCTGCTGGGCATTGTGGTGGATTAGCAGTTTTAATTCCACTGTACAGTAATTGTGGAATTATTCCAGTTTCCTCCTACACATTCCTTCAGATTTATTAATAATATTGTTGGCCCAGTAAAACCACTGTGAAGACAAATCAGATCACCCCCTCAGATCTGTGAACAAGGGACTTTTGAACAATTAAATGGAGGCAGGCAAAGCAGTAAATACTAAATACAAGTGAAAGAGAAATACAAGAGAAATGCAAGAGAAAGGAACAGGCCTAATAGAGATCAGCAGGTTACACTGCAGTGCAAGAAACAACATGTGCACTTGTGAAATTTGGGTGCTGAAGGACAGACTGGAAGAACTGAAGGATAGTAGATTGTAGTTTTAACAGCCTATGAGTGGAAGCCTTTGTGTGCGCCGTACTGTAGATTAGCATCACTACCATTTAAAGAAAGGTCCAAAGTCCCTCTATTTGAAAAACTAAATGTTTGTTTGCAGGTTTTTGCTACTTTTCAGCAGCTAGGAGTTAGTTATGTGCATCATGAGAAAAAATAAATAATTTAGGGTTTTCACTTCAGCATTATCCTGACAGCAAAATCAGTAAGACTTTACAGATGCATATACAGCAATACTCTGCAAATGCAAACCTTGAACTCAGCACCAAGCCTGTGCAAAGGAGTTTTATTGGTGATTCCACTTGCCAGGATAATAATCATATCATTATCATATTGAGTTTTACATATGAATTTTGGATTCTCATTGGTTGGTGGTAGGGGTGGGGTAAAAAAATGGTTCACTTATCACATTTCTTTTTTTAATATGATTTTTTAAATTGAATCGGCAGCCAAGTATCGTGATAGTGTATTGATGAGCACGAGCAGCTAAATGTATCAGTTTACTTAAAAATTATATATCTTTTATTCATTCCTTGGTACATGTACATTTTATTTACCACTTTTACATGCAGTATAGCAGTGATGCTGCTGAGATAAAACTCAACAAGACTGACTGACATGTGATGTGCATTGTTTTTGGAAATATGACTCATGGTAAACAGTCTCTAGAAGTGCATGATTCAGCATGATTCAGATTTTAGTCTAGTGTTAAAAAAGCAAACAAAAATTGCAATAAATCGTAATATTGCATTGCACTACTTGTAGAATCACAATACTTAAGAACCGCAATACATATTGAATCAGCACCCAAGTGATAGTATCGAATCAGGGGATAAGCATATCGTCCCAGCCCCAGCTGATGGGCATTTCCTCCACATATAAATGCCAGTTTGCGCTGTGCCAGTATGGGAGGGTTAGGGTTCCCACAGCAGCTTGTAAAGCTCACAGCACTGATTACATTAGATGTATGAAAACCATAATCTAGTGACACAGATATGGTAATATGCTGAATTGGATGACAACATGTGGTACTTAAATATGCTAAATTGGTTATTATTTTTGTCAAAGATAGCTGAAATAGCTCGTCTGCTAGGCCGAACATTTTCTTTGCCTATATGTGACTGACCAATGGGCTTTCTGTTTGTTGACCAGGCCGTAAAGTGGGTGCAGAAATTGAAGTGTCAAGCCTATTTTTACAATACAGAATGAGAAGGGGTTATATTGGTTACACCTGCTTAGGTTGGCTGTAAGTGCATTGAATTCCCCTCTGGTGTTAGCCCAAGATGCATCTGTGCACGGTGTTGTGTTCACTGACTGGCATTTGTGGGGCCGCAGACACAGCTTGCTCACTGAGATACCACAAGGACAATGGGGCCACAGTCGACCCGACGCGTAAACACACATGAGTGGGCCAATTTAAGCCTGAGTCAACAGAATACACTTTGGTCTGACAATAGTTTGAGTGATGGTCTGTTTGAGGGCAGACACGGATCATCCTAAATCTCCAGACACAGTCGGCCCAAACTGAGAAGACTAATTGTTTTCTTTGATATATGTAAGACCCCTCTCCCACACACACACACACACACACACACGTTGTGTGTAAGTGAATGAGTGTGAAGCAGCAAGCACTTAAAAGCACTGATGTAGTGGTAAATAATATGGTGTGTAAACTGTGACCTTCAGTTGCTGATCAGCATAAAGTAAACAACCACCGACTTAAAGGCAAACTGACATGAAAAATTACTCTTTTTTTCAGTCGTTTTAGCTGATTCAAACTATCACAATACACATATTTTACGATTAATACCAAAAAAGACATGTTGAATTCCTCATTACTTTTGCTTTCTGGAAAATAAAGTCATTAGTGGTGACATCATCATGTACCAGGAGCCGTACAACATTCTCATAAAACCATCATAGATTTTTCCGAAATCCTCGCCCACTACCTTTACCAATTAAAAATGCTTTCCTCTCCCTAAATTATATCTCATCCCATTGATTTACAAGTTTGAATCATCTCTCCCTGCATTATGTCGGCCCTGATATCCTGTTTCAACAGGACATCACATTAAGGAAGGAAGATGCTCTCAAAATGCCATTTTATTGGGAAATCAATGACATTTACGATTTTTTTTCCCCTAAATAGACCCTACATTTATATGTCTTGGTGTTTGTAATGCAGATGCCTATCTTGTTTGTAGCATGTGTTCATGTTAATTGTTGGTTTTGCTGCACAATTGTGCTGTTTTTTAAGGCATGATGTATAAATATTGATGTATCTGACATTTTTCATTATAAGCATATTTTAATGTAAATTGATCTTAAGATTTTCAAAGAAGAGTAGGTGTTTGCTATGACATTAGCTAATGGGGATTTATATAATAAATAATGTAATAAACATTTCTGACAGGCTTAAAAGATGTGTGAACTCTATTCTGTGAGTAAAAAGGTGAGTAAATGAGCTTAGATGGGGCGCGCTCCACTAAATAAAGATTAAAAACCATTTTCTGCCATTTATGCCCATGCAGAAAGGCAGCCCTGTGTCAATCCACTTGACAAATTACGAACTCTCTAACTTTACAAGCCACCTTTTTAACTCCGGGTCAAAAGGTCAACGGTAAAAAGCTGAATCAGGGTGACAAAGGGACGTGGCAGATAGTTTCTCTTTGAAGAAGCACAGGGACTGGACTTGAAAGGTTGCCAGTGGATACAGAGGCAACACACACAGTGTGAAGCTGCTGAATTTTTGCCAAGCTCTCCCCAATGTCAACTAACCAGCCTGTGATCCCTGCTCCGAGTCAGAGGAGCAACAGCTGAGCTCCTCCACAGTGGAGCAGAGGGAGAGCTGGCTGCATGTATGTTTTATACTGTGAGCTTTGAAACAAGCATGTGAAAGACTGATATTTTTGTTGCTGTGTTTAATGTTCACTACAAATAGAGATTGACAGCGTGTGGTGCAGCAAAGCAAATCAGAATAATCTATAAACTGCTCAGAAAAATAAAAAACGTTCTTTGTAATCCTGCTAATAATAAAAGAAAATGTTCATTATTTACATTATACTGCAGTCTGGTGAAAACACTTCTCATTTTATGCTTGTATACAAAATTTTGACATGTAATGCGATAAACTCTAAGGGACAATTTCATATTTTTTTCCAAGGAACCTAAAAACTCCAAGAGTTTTAAATTACTTTTATTTAAAAATTGTACATTTAAATGCAGGATGACATCCCTGTGAAATCTAAGCTTTTTACAGCCAGTGAGACTTTTAGAGACTCTAAAAGTCCGTGTATTAGGCACAGATCCTACAAAAGCCTGCACATACTGTCTATGAAATGATTCAAAAACATAACTTCTATCTCCATATTACATGTAATATAATGAACGTCTTGCTGGCAGTAACGTCGTGCTGGAGGCCTGACCTTATCCGGAGGAGACGCACACCCACTAGTGTATGAGTGGACGTATACTTGTGTGTGTGTGTGTGTGTGTGTGCGTGTGTGCTCACATGCGTGTGCAGATGCACGTGTGTCCTGTACACTCTCAACAGAAAGCGCGACGGACGGAGAAGTCGGCATGCTTAGCCATGTTGCAGCCTAGCAACCTGTGTGTTAGAAACACGGTATTTATTCAAGTGTATGGCAGCTTTACCAAGGGCACAAGTCAAAATCCCAGAGCAGACAGTGCAGGGGGCTCTGCGCAATCCTGTTACACAACACACACACACACACACACACACAAACACAACACACAGCCACACAGCGAGGAAAGGTTATGGTGCTACTCCATCTAGAGTCCACCACAAAGAAAGTTTGCCTGGTGAACACATACAGTACGGCTGCTTCTTATACAGGGAGTTTATTTATGAGGAAGAGGGATTTATTGTACTGGAAAGGAGCAGATGGTATGGAGCTTGAGTGTCCAGAGGAGGATCAAACTTTTAATTCAAAGTCACTACTTTCCACACTGAGGGCACAAGATGGTTTTGCTACACAACAGATAGACCATGTGCCATGTGACCATGGTATAATGGATGGATTTGTTGGGTAAATCTTACTTCAGGGGAGAAAAAATCTCAATGGATAAGTATTTAAGGCATTATGTACTGACAACACTGCAAGGTATTATTTAAAAAAAACAAAACAAACCGTGACTACTGACATATTGAGTGAGAACTGCTGGGTTCTACCATTGTCAAAATGCAGACTTTATGTAACAGCTCATTAAGTGCACACATTCTCGATCTCTTCACACTCTTTTAATGCAACTAGACTTCATGTTTTATGCATTGAGCACACACAATAACATGTTGTATGCTTCAGTTCATTACCACAAAATACATCTTTCCTCCTGGAGGGCCATGGCTGAGTTTTGTAATTTTCAGCACAATCAGTCCAAACTCCACAAAGAGTAAGAGGCTTATGTTTGGGACAGCAGTGGAAGTGAGCTGTGGAGGCGAGAGTGGAAAGTTTGAAGGAATTACTCCAAGGGAGAACAGCTGTTGTCCCCAGGAGTCTGATTTTGTTGTTCTGGGGCCTGTTTGCCCAGCATGCATCAGCGCTAACCCTGTCCAAGTCGCACTTTTGGTCAAAGCTCTGATCACGGCATCGCAGACAAGCACATTTTCACCGCTCAAAAATCTTACATACCTAAATTATTACATCTAAAATGAAGTAAAACAAAAACATCAGATGTTTAAAATGAACAAAGAGAGAAACACACAACTGAGAAACAGTTCATACCCAAAAAGTAAGGCTCTTCTTTGTCTATTCTGAAAACTGGCCAAATAAAGAGTTGTAGCTCTAAAACTTCATAAAAAGTCTCTTAAACAGGCGTCTTGCCATCAGAGACTCCTTCTAAACACTCAAAATGTGCTGTATAAGATGCTAAAACAACCCTTATTTGTATCTTTCAAATACATTCATACTTCGCAGATTCTTACTGTACCCTGCATTACCTTCTCCACAACAGCCACATAGACAGCAGTTTTTTCTCCTGCATATTTAAAGCACAAGTACTGTAAGAGGTCTATTCAAGTCCATTCACCTCCATTCGTTTCAACATCCCACAGCACAGGAACACATCAGTCCAGCCTTCAAACGTAACAAAAAGATTCTTGTTCACTGTTTCACTGTCTACTACAGTAGCTTTTCATGTTCATCACCTAAGGCCTGACTGTCGGTACACCAACGCCAACACCCTACACACCCATTCTGCTCTAAACAGCCGCAGTGGTAACGTTTTCATCAGTGTTATCGGTGGCAGTTACCACGCCCGCCGGGCTCCCGCTCACCGGCACATGTGGGGTGACTTTAGACGGTCGATGCTCCTTGTTGTGGGTGCAGCTGTGGGTGCAGAGCTGGCAGGAGGCGCAGGCCGAATTGCAGCAGGGCAGGAAGCGGCAGATGCTGACCCGCCACAGGAACCAACCGGGTGACCAGCAGCACCAACAGAGCACCACACCGCCTGCTACCACGCCCAGGATGATGTAAAGTGTCAGCAGGGACACCGAGCCGGGGGAGTCTGAGGATTAGTGGAGCAAAACAGGGTCAGGATGAATAACAATTTGCTTAATTCACAGGGCAGAGAAACTCTACCTGGAAGACAGAAAAGCAGATTGAAAGAGAGCCAAAAGTAACAGGTCTTTGGATGAAACTGGTTCATCAAAATCACCTTTATATCCTAATGTTGAGAGATGAGCCAGGCCCTATGGTTATTTACTCGACCTTTTCTACAGAGAAATTAGAACAGCCAGGGCTGTGCTTGCCGGACCCCGTCCTTAGCAATGTTAAGATGCTGCTCCAATATCTTATTTCTGAAAAAAGTCAGCAAGTCAGTAAGTGACATTTCCAGGTTAGTTTCCAGGCCATGCCCCTGAACAGGGATCCAGCAAAAAGAAATGCAAGCAAACACCATTTTTAGCCTACTACAGTGGTCCTTCAATTTTTTTCAGTCGTGAACCATTAAAACGAAGCAATGCTGATCACAACCCCGTCACAGGCTGCATATGCAGAATGGTGACTAGTCGAACTAGTCGAAGTGTTTTATGTATTTACTTACCAAAGGAGGCCTCCAATTTTAAAATTACTCAGTATTTCACAGGGAAACAATCAAAAAATGGAGAGAAGAAATTAAAAAATAAACCTGATAATTATTTTGTATAATAAAAATGTGTTTTCTATGTCATAATCATCTTTTGACCTCCCCACCCCAGAATCATGTCACAACCCCCAGTTTGGGGACCACTGACCTATTATATACATTGAAGCACTGTTTATACAACTTTATCATTTATTATAGCATGTCAGTATGTGCTAAGCAAATTTACATGTGAATTACTCAAAATGTCATTCTCCCATCGTGTAACGTCATGGAAATTCACGCATAGGAGAGGATGATTATGGAAGTTATGTGAAAAATCACTTTTGTGGTGTTCAGATTAATAATTTTTAATTTTTTTTAAAATTTTCACATTAAAACAACTTTTACTTAATACTGTAATAGCGTGCAGATAAAGGAATGAGATGTCTCATCCTGACTGACTGGCCTGAACTAGGCTCTCGAAGGCCATAACACTGAGGAAAAAAGACTATTTTTCAAAACATACTGAAATGATTTTAAATGAAATTAATTTATATGTTAATATTAATATAAATACCCACATATGCTGTAGGCCAAGGACCAACTCTTTCCAGGATGTCTCCTCAGTCTGCCCTACTCTGGCTCACTCTCAGCCTCTTGCCTGTCTAAATAAAGAAAAGTACACAGGAGAGTGGTGTGTCCATCCTCATATATTAGACTGCTGTGGTCACATTTGCATTACTGTTAGCTGTTCTTGTCAACACCACCAGAGAAGGGGATTTGTTCAGCTGGTGGAAACCAGAAACTTAGGGTGCATATTCCTACAGACTTAACCTAATAACTGATAGAAGGCCTTTAAATTAGTGAGCAGCTAGTAATACTGTACAGGGCAGATGAATAACATGTAGACCTACAGAAGTGAACAGTCTGAAATTGGTCACATTGACACAGGCAGTACACATACTTTAAGTATGTGTAAAAGTTAAATAAAAGTTATTGTAAATCTGGAACAGAGCGTTAAAGGAATACTTCACCCAAAAAAATATATTCAGAATGAGTAACCTATTATCTACTCTGCCCAAACTGTCTTGAATCTACAACAACAACAAAAAAAAAAAAGGGTCACGAAATACAAAGGTTCCAAAAACTGTAGCCATTTCTGTTTGACTTCAAGAAATTTCAAACTCTCAAAATGGTGCAGCATAATCACAGTCTTGACTCTCCATTTGCACTTTCAGTATTCCCCAAACCAATGTACTTTCTGAAAATGTTTTTTTTTTTTTTTTAGATTTAAACTTCTTTTAACCAGGCAAGTCATTAAGAACAAATTGGTGAGGGGTCTCCAGTCACTACACTGAGGGCGATTTTTCGTTGGATATTCAAGACAACTCTGGGTGAGCAAATGATACAAAATATATAGCTTTTGGGTGAAATACTCCTTTAAGCTACTAATAATAAAGTAAATAAAGTTCAGATCTTGGTGGGATTTATTCACATTTATAGAAAATAAAAAGAATTCCCCAAAAGCCACCAAGGAAATCTCAGTGGGTACCTGCTACACAAGAACTTGATCTGACCTCGACTGTCTTCTGTGGTTCTCCACACAATAAAAAACAATCTGTCGATTCATTCATCCTTGCTGTCCTTCAGTCTGTGAAGAAGAAGGCAAATTCAAATGCATTTCAGCTTTTAAACAGCTGGCAATTTACGCAGCAGGTGAATGTGAATCCTCTCTCCAACTCCCAGTTGAAAAGACAGAATAGAAGAATAGCTGTTTTCTTGGCCCAGACTTGGCTCAGTCTAAAAAGCAATCAGAAGCTGACAGCCTGGCCCAGACGGTCTCTATTTGCACCTCTGGCGCTGGAATAGAGGCAGATCACTCAAAAGACTACATTCAGTCGTGAGAATCCATCACCATTTATTGGTTACAACGAGTGTTTAGATGAAATTAACAACTCAATGGTCACCTCCATTCGTTTTACGCCCCGTCATAGACCCACTTTGCATCCAAATGGACACTCAGTTAATCTGTGTACCTACCAACTAACCGCAAGACCCAAATGGTGCACTGCTCATTGATTTATTCCTGTCCAATTTGGAAAGTTTCCCTACCAAGCACATAAGAATGACAGTATTCAACAGTAACACCACTGTGAGATTGGGACAAAGCCCATGTTGGCGCATGTCACATCGGTGACTCACCTGGTACTGATTCTTGATTGGATGCGCTGTTTGATGTGCCACAGTTCATATTTGCAGAAATTGGCACTGTGGGTGGATTTACAAAAGGTGGAGGTGGGGTTGCTATCGGTGGTGGAGGCTGAGGAGGTAAAATCTCACCTGCTGATGAAGAAAAACAAATTTTGGATCAAATATTATAAAGAAAATGAAGATGCAATGATCGGGGACACCATTTTACGAAACATGTGCCACGCTATCCCCTGACTGACCGTTGCAGCCAGTGGTCAGGTTTTCCTCCAAGTCACTTCCATCCCCACAGTTGTCAATGCCCTTGTCATCACACACCAGACTCAGAGGGATGCACTTCCCATTTCTACAGGTGAAGTAGGGCTCACCGCTGCACTCTGACTGGTTGAAACCTGAGGAGAAGGATTCAGACAAGCGGGCATTCAAACCACCAAGGTAGCATTGTTGTGGGTGAGTCTCAAAAACTTTTGACTTCAGAATCATTGCCTGGTGAAGTCCATTAGCAAACATTTATCTGTGCTCTATGAAAAGGTAGCTCTCTGGTAGACCTGAATGGTAAAGAGAGAACTCTGGTCAAAAACTTCATAAGAAATTTAAAAAGCAAATATCTCTTTTTTATTTTTGACCCTGGCACATTCAGTGCAGGTTAGCATGTTAGCTAACTAGCTTACCTAGATAGCTATCAGGATGCTAGGATGTATAAGACATTTGCCCCAACCAATGAGATTATTTGTGCCTCCAGAGTATATCTGAATCTGAGAACTTAAAACTCCAGTCTGCCAGTTAGTAAGGAGACCTCGGAGATAATGTACAGTGGTGGTGGAACTGCTGCATTTTAAGGTTACGATCTCCAGCAAAATAAACATGGCTTAATTAAACCATTATTTGTACCAGAAGTTAGAGCAACAAAAATATGCATGGATGTGCATTTTAATCATAAATTTCACTGTTTGCACCAAAATGTTTTCAATAAATGCTGTGGCAGAATCTCCTCCGCTGATCAGGTTCACTAGGGTCTAAAATCAACTATTTATGGATTTCAAGCTTGAAAAACTAAGATTATTATGAATGGATGTTTTTCTCATTTGTAAATAATGCATTTATCTTGATTTTTTTTTTATAATTTTCACTTATTTAATGTTTTATCACCCCTACTTTGCTCTATTCTTAAGACCCCCAAAACATCGATAGCATGAATAGACATGTCTCTGTCTGCCTTACCCAGTCTGAAAGAGGTGAAGTCCCCCACAAAGTCGACTCTGGGCTGAGTCCCCCGGGTCACCAGCCGCAGGGTCAGGTAGTTCCCTGTCGACAGCACGGGCCGCGGTGGGCTCTTCCCACACAGTGGTGGTCCGATTGGCGGTGAGTTCCTGTCCCGTCCGTCGTAGAACTGAATGTAGGAACCAGCATGACATGGGTCCCCGGGGCCCTCGCCAGGCGTGGGCTCCAGTCGTGGGTTGAGAGGGGCGGAGCCACGAGGGGACTCGGGGAAGAGAGGGGCGGGGCTCAGAGGTGCCATCCGTAGCAAGCTGTAGACTAGGAAGAAGCGGAAGTGGAACTGGACCTTGTCTTTGGGGGAGGTGGCCTGCATGGTGAGGTGACAGTCAGTCCCCATGGTCACAAAGTAGTACTTCTTCGACTCCTGGTGTGAGTTGACAATCATGCCATCACCCCGGATAGTCTGGCCGCAGAAGTCAACCACGTTCACTAAGAGAGAAAACACACGTGAGACCAGATCCTCAGATGGAGACGATTTGATAAACGTCTCAGCTGTGGGTTTACAAAGAGACTCTGACTCAATAACTGCTTGCAGCTTCTATTTTGATACTCCTTTGAGCCAAGGAGGTGAAGTTCAGAGAGTTGTTTATCTTATTCACCAAGAAATGTATGCAAATCAAGTTATGGTACAAAGAAGCACCATGCAAGTAAATAGCCAACCAAAAGTGGAAAAGCTTCACCTGTACAACTAATCCGAACGGTAATTGGAGCATTTTCTAATCTGATTTTAGATTCCAGGATGGAAAAGCTTTCTCTTCCTTCTTGAGGTGCTGGTGATGATACTTGCATTTTGCAGAAATGACTGCAGCTATTGTGAACTCTGAGAAACTCTTTGATCAAAGGCTTTCCGCCACCTTTCAAAACATCTCAAATGCAGCTACAATATCTTGGAGAAGTTGGAGTTGTGCGTTTATGACATGCACAATGTCGTTCTGCACGGCCTCAGCTACAAGGAGCTACTGAATCTGGTCTATTGTCTGTGAGATCAGCCATGATCAGCATTGGTCATCAGCTCATTGCTCATCCACAGAGAGTATGCGGACAGATGGGGTGGGCAGATCCTGCTCCGGCACCCAGCACCCACCCGACCCTTCCTCTGGGCTGCAGGCCAAATAATGAGGAAATTTACGACCACCCCTGGAGTTTATTAGCTCCGTTTCCCTGGGAGACAAGTAGATCCTCCTGCGCTAACCTCCAGGAATGTCTCAAAGCCAGGGAGCTCCTGTTGGTGGGAAACCACTCATCCCCTCCACACTGCACAAACACATACAATACCTCGGGGACACTGTCCAAAACATGGATTACTATAGGACGCCATGTCCCCAGTAAAGATTTTTACGAGCTGAAAATTCAACACATTTAAACACTATCATTGTAAATGAGTCCATTTCAGAAAGCAGATCCAGAGGGCGGGAAAGGGTCAAGGTCCTGGACGGCACACTGTAGTGAAAAATGCCTCTGAGACAGCATTGTCTGGAAAGGGCAGCTGCCTCATTGGCCGTCCATGTGTTATCCTAATGTTTGTGACTCAATGCAAGCTCACACTTTACTATTTTAGACTTCAAGTTGAGTGACTGCACTCAGTGAACAATCCTGCTGTCTGCAAACCTCTGATGCAAACAAAGAAGAGTGAAATAATGAATAAACACGAAGAAATGAGGCCAATAGTATGCGAATTAACTAGACTTACTTAATATGACTTTATTTCTTTTTCATTGATTCAAAAATAGGTCACGGATGAATTGATCCAATAGTTATTGCAAGCTTGATTAGTAACTTCAATGTTGCATAAGTGTTCATAGCCTACATGTCATGAGTGATGCACATTCTAAAATTATGTATATGTAATAAGTAAAATAAATGGCTTAATCTGTCCCTGGAGTAGTCTTGAGAAATGCAATGCCGTATATTCTGTTTTTACATCTCACAAAGCAAAACAATAATTTTTTAACAAACTTTTTACACTCAAATATACACTTTCAGAAATCTCAGCTGCTTTAAAGAACCTCTTCATCAGACTACCTCATAGGAATAAAGAGCTACATTGGACCAAAGTGTCATATAGAAACTGATGTTTCTAGGTCATGATTCATTCCATCCATCAGTTTGAATAAGACAGTGATTTTCCCCAACAGTATCAGTTTTGGTGAGGAAAATCGAACATTTACTGTACATTCATTAATCTACAAATTGTAAAATCCGTCATCCAAAATATTCTATGCTTCTATTGGTATTACTAACACTCGTAGCGGCACTATTACAACCACTACTACTCCTACTACTACAAATAATAACTTTATTTATATGGCACTATTAACACTACTACTATTATTGCTACTAATTGTTTTACTGCTGCTGCTACTACCACTGCTACTACTATTGTACCAATTATTTTTAGTATTTCATATACTCTTACTGTTTAAATTCTCAATTTTGTGCATTTGTTTTAATCTGTATTTAAATCTACATTACTTTCTTCTGAATTAAATTATTAAAAGTTCCATTTAAATAATAATAATAACTATTATTATTATTATTATTATTATTATTATTATTATTATTATTATTATTATTACTATTATTTTCGTTGTTGTTGTTGTTGTTGTTATTCCTCTTCTTAGTAGCAGCAGCAGTAGTAGTAGTAAACCGTACCCAGCGCAATTAGAGCGCCGTGCCGAGCGCTGAGAAATAAATTGCGCACACAACTCAGTACGTCAGGTTGGCACCAAGAGACAAGAGGCATGAATGAGCGGTAACAGAGGTCAGAACTGGTCTCCGGGTCCTTACCGGTCTCGATGGCGCTGCTCCGGTGTGTCACTAAAGAAAGCAGGATGAAGAGGCTGGCCAGGCGCTGAAACTCCATCACCGGATCTTGGAGAAGCGCACACTGGAAATCCCACAGTTAAAGTTACAAAGGTGTCATCTGTGCCATTAGGCTGTATGCTCAGATAAAGTTCTCATTTCCAACAGACAGATACGGACAGAAAAGTTTGCCTATATGCGGAATAAAACGTCCTTTAAATGCGTCCTCTGGCCAGAGGGGGACCGACCGCTCTGCTCTCCATCATTCTGGCTTTCTTTCATTTGAACCTCCTCTCGGTCCCCTCCATCTACGTGTCCCTCTGTTTCCATGACAACACCTAACCAATCAGTTGCCACACTGCTGGGAAGTTAAGCTATTTGTTTTAAGAATAAAAGCCCACCAGTGGCCCGGATGTAAATTTCAAATTCCACAACTTTTTCCTTAACTTAAAAAAAGCTTTCTTCCTGCTTTGTAAATGATTTTTTTTTTAAGGTGAACTGTCCGGTTTCCATTGCAGTTGGTATAAAAAACATCTAATCCAAAGTTACTATAGGCCTATTTGGAAAAAAACCCTGGCTTTTATTTATTTATTTATTTAAAACAATTTACATGACTTTCCATGACATTTCATGAACCCTAAAGAAGGTAAAAATTGTGATGTTGGGTAAAACCAAACAAATAATAAATAAACAATACTACTAATGCTGTTCTCATGTGAAAACCTCCCAACTCCATAACACCATGTTAATAATAACACATAGACACATCATGGTAGTAAATGTTAACATGTCCTTTTCAAGGGCGTTTGACCCTTGTACAGATTTAGCCCTTTCAAAAACCACTGGATAAACTCAGAATTGCATGGACACTGAGATAAAAACAAGGTTGTTTTTCTAGGTTCCTGGAAAGCTGACAAGTTTAGAAGTCAAGGTTTTCACCCAATAGTGATGATAAAAAAGTATGTTGGGGTGTACAGGACAACAAAATCATTACACTATGCAGTGATAAGGACTTAATTGGGTGAAAGAACATTTACTACATACTGTTCCTTAAAGGGGTAATGTCAATAAACCATGAAACAGTAATTTTGAAACAGTATAATTACTGTAAACAAATGGGACTATGCAAACTGCACACCTCTTTACAGCCTCTACATTGAATACATTGCTTTCACAGTTTGTCAGCAGGTGGGATCAGTCAGGAAATTTGCTGTTTCTTTACAACAGAAAACATGAAGAGGGCACTGTTCTTACAGAGCAACCGGAGCTAAAGCTTTCAGAGTTTCTGGCAGCTGCTGGCAGAAGGTGGAAGGAGTGAAAGGCTAGTGGAAGAACTTCCAACATGTTGTTCCTTTTCAGAGAGGGACAGGGGGAAAAGAAGGCAATGGGGCTGATGGGAAATGTGGTCTTAATGTGGAGAAACACAAACACTAACACTGCTGGGAGAGAGAGGCTACCAGTCATCTTGATCATGATCTCAATTGTTTACAATGATTATAACAAAATGTCGCAATTAATTGGACAATAACAGATTGATGTTTAAAAATTATACAACTTTTAAATATATTCTTTATTTTCAACGGTTTTATATTTTTTCAATTAATTTAATCTCTTTTTTTTTCAATTTACCAGAAGTTCTTATTATTCTGACAGGTTTGACACTGGTGATGTAGGGGAGGAGGGCGTCCAGCCTCCCTCGTCCCGCCCCCATTGACTGAGCAGAAGAGCACATTCAAACTGGGACCAGTGGATGACATTTAGCCATCTGTCTTCTTGTCTTATAGATACAACATTCAGCCACCGCTGCTGTCCATACATCCCTCTCTGCAATGAAAAACTGCCCCTCAAGGGACCCTCTAAGAAAAAGGCCAGTGAGTCATTTCCATGAACAAATTAAACTAGAGAAGTCCATTTCCTGGAGTAAATGTTTGGCGATGGCTGCAGGCAGCTGGAAGTGTGCTTAGTTCAGCATGAAAAGTTAATTTTGATAATAATAGCGCATAGAAAAGCAGTTTTCCTTCTTGTTTAAAAAGTTGAAGTCATTACATGATGACCTTTACATTACATAATGATTCACTAAATTATCTTTTAAGTGTTTACAGCTTAACCATGATTCACCTTCCACCAATCATTTCAATGGGTAAAATAAATGCATAAACAAATAATGAATAAAACCTAAGCAGTTTTTATTCTGTATTAAACATATTAAACAACAAAACTGAGTTCAAAGATACTGAAGAACAAGTTTGATTGTAAAATCTTACAATCAGTCTGAAACTGAAAGGTAACCAGTGAAAACCTAAAACAGAGGAGATATTATCTCTTTTCTTAGTCTTGGTGAATATGCCAGCGGCAGCATTTCAAGAGTTGTAAACCATTACTTGATTTTTTTTCTATTTATCTTGATAACATCATAGGTTCAAGCTTTTTGTTTCTCTCTTTGACTGAGTTATTATTGTTCACAAAACTTTATTAGGCTGTCATAAACCAAGGGTGTAACAGACATTTAATTTTTTTTTTCCCCAATATGAGGCACAACTGCCCCCTCTACAGGACATAACCCTGAATCACAGACACATCTACAGACTACTGTAGAAATAGGACTTTTTGGGTAAAAAAAACTTTGTTTAATAACATACCTCATTCAGGAGAGGAAGAGAATAAAGTTTATTTTTTAAATCATACAAAAAGTATTTTATTATAACACCCAAAAAACACAAAGGACATTAGTTAAAAACAAATCATTTTCAAATATTTACAATAAATTCATACAGACCATTTCTTCCAAAGCTGTATTAATGCACAATAGAGAGAGAAGAGGTAAACTTTTTTGTCCAATGTGGTGGCACACTGCATCACTACATCATAACAAATCAGTATAACTGTTCATAAGCATGAAACCAAAGGGCATTAGGCTGAGACTAAATCAAACATACCACCATCTACTGGCACCATGTTGCTGAATATTTACAATGAATTAAAAAGCAACTGGCTAACAGAAGAGAAAACTGCATGAAAGAAGAGTGAGAAGAGGATCAATACTTCAAAAAAACAAATGACCCAAAATGGCAAAAGAAACAGCTGTAGCTTTGGAGTCGTGTATTCAATGCATACAAGTATGCAAATATTCTAGCATGGAAAAGTCATTTTTAAAGGAAAAATCCACCCTGGTGATCACTTATGTACCGTGCATTTCTGGATGCATTTCGTTGATGGTGTATTTTTCTTATTTCTGTGGATAGCCAGCCACAAGTATGAAGCAAATCATGCACATCCAATGTATTCCTATGCAAGGATTTCTCCTGTGCAGAGGATATTTAGAGGTTTGGAGTGGACGTTTGAAATACATAAGTGCAAATAACACAATATATGTTCAGAATTATGGGAAAATGCAGCTGCTGAATTTTGCGGTTAATTTTTTGTCAGATGAGACAGACCAAAAATAGAGCAGGAGATTGTCTGCAAAGTTTCCACATCAAGCAAGATGACGTTTTATTTCCTCGGTTTAATTAAACTAGGTGTGCACTGAACTACACAGATTTGTGATTGTGATAATGATCTGCAGCATGTACAGATCCATCTGAGTGTTTTCTGTAAAACACAACATGCTTTAAAACTGGAAACATTTTACAATCCTAATTCTCTGTTTGCAGCATCAACAGCTGACCCTCAGTGAATGTGAAGATGAACTTACATTAGCCGCTAGTCAGTTTACAATTTTGCTCGGTGATGAGAGCAAATACACGTAAGAGACAGTTCCAAACACGATACAAAAGTGATGTTTGGAAAGAGTCTGAAACCAGATGGGAATCCTCAATTAGCGTGATCAGTTTGGGATTTTTGATCCAAAGAGGAAAAGCAAGACTTTTAATAAGACAGCAAGACATTTGTGGACAACTTAGTCAGTACTGCAGCCTAGACTCCTTCTCCCACATCCATAAGATGCTGCTGTTGTCTCAAACACTGACATTAAGCAGTGCTGCTTGTGAGGCTTCATCATGACTCAATATAATCAGAAACAAGAGCAGGTCCTGCCTGTCAGCCACTCCCCCCTGACCACAGCAACATTCAGCCCACAGACTGCAGGCTGAGCCAGACAGGACCTGTGTATTTCTTCATATATAGTGAACCAAGCCAAATCTACCAGTTGTTCATTTGACAATCAGATAAAAAAAAAAATCAGATGTGCAGCTCTATGTAAAACACACAGCTGAATGACCATACACAGTTTATTTACAGAAAACAAGACGTTCATGCCATAGAAATGATGAAATCAATTTCAGGGAAGTAGATAAGGCAGGTTGAGGGAAAGTGGGTACAACAAAAAAATAATAAATTACAAGAGTTCAGCACATAACAGCTCCTGGAATGTACTGAACATCACAAACTGATGAGATCTAACAGTGTAAAGAGATCTGAGGGTGGATTTTTCCTTTAAGCTCCATAAATCAACCCAACATAAATCTGCATGCCCAATTTGCTAAATTCTTTTACTCTAGGTTTTGGCTAATCTTATATTTGAATGATGCTACAAATGAAACAAAACATAAAACAAGGCAGAAATTCAATGTAAATGATAATTTGGAAATTTGCCTGTTGTCTACTTTAAAAGCTTTACCTTCACAATTAATTCAAATTAGTCATCCATATTTATGGGGAGCATAATAAAGCTTTAAAAACACAGAAAAATGCCCCAAATTCTTACAATAAAAATCACACTCAATCATCATTGCATTACTGTCATAACAAGTACCACTGTCAAGTCTATTAAGTGATTGTTCTTTTGCAGGGCA
>OMKZ01029277.1:33695-47241 GCA_900302535.1 Neoniphon sammara
AACATAAAACAAGGCAGAAATTCAATGTAAATGATAATTTGGAAATTTGCCTGTTGTCTACTTTAAAAGCTTTACCTTCACAATTAATTCAAATCAGTCATCCATATTTATGGGGAGCATAATAAAGTTAATTTGCAGGTGAAACTAAGTTAAATACTGATACGTATTACAACAAAAATAATTTTGAAATAAAAGTAATTTAAGATGAAAGTTTAACATTTTCTTTTGCTTTAAAAACACAGAAAAATGCCCCAAATTCTTACAATAAAAATCACACTCAATCATCATTACATTACTGTCATAACAAGTACCACTGTCAAGTCTATTAAGTGATTGTTCTTTTGCAGGGCAGCTCCAAAGGAAAAAAAATGTACTGGAGGATTTTGAAATGAATCACAACCTGTCACACTGACATTCACATGGATCCTAACAGAAGTGACTTATTTGAAGCTCTAGTTTGTCAGGATTTGTCAGAACAGAGGAATGAAGAATTTGCCTGAGTAGTAGTCCTGATATCATGTAGCAGCATTATTCTTTTCTTCATATATTCAAAAAAACTGTTACAGAGTTGCGGTTTAGGTAATTTTATGTTTATGCAATTTTTTATCTTTTCAATGACAGATTAAATAGAATAAAACTAAGTGATAGAGGATGCATGAAGTCTATGTGAGCAGGGAGGAGAGTAGTGCAGCGTGCCTCCATGTCTGGACTTTTATAGCAGCACGTGTTTATTAGAAACAAATCAAGACTTGATAGAAAAGCAAAAAATACCCTAACTGCATGTACTAGTATGATCAGCTAGCTTGTATATTCAGCATTGATAAGAGCCTATTAACACGTCTGTCTAAACACCTGATGTTCACTGCAGCATTCAGTCTGTGAGGATATCAGTTATTGTTGCATAAATCCTTCAAGTCAGAAGTTTATAGATAAAAATGTTCCAGTAAGGCTAACTTCACTATACACCCTGAATACTTTAAATGTATTAAGTGGCAGAGAGTGAAAAAGTAACACTTCTGATGAGTGAATATAATAAGTTGACATATTTTGCTAAATTACTATTTGGTGGGCAGATGTCATCAGATCACATACAGATCACAGAACCACAAAAACCACAGGTGTGATTACTGTGGTGATGCAGCGCCCTCTAGCTGTTTAAAGGGATCAGAAGCACTAAAGCATGTTTTTTGAGGCGGTAACTGATACCTAGGTGTTGTTAAGATGAAAGATGATAATACTAGGCAATAATTCCAGATTTATTTAATAATTCTTTTATCTGGGAATAAAAATTCAAAGTAGGTGAATGTCACATGATGATTTATAATGTTATACCTTAATGTGTGTATTCAGACTGTTTGACAGACACTCTCTCCACCCAAAGCTTTACAGTTTTCAGACTAGTGGAGCAGGAGGAGAGTGACAGAAACCAGGTGTAAGGTCATGCTTTCATTAATCTGTAGTAATGGAATGGACTGAAATAATAGTATTATATTGTGTATAAATGGTTTGTGTTCCCCCAAATGTCTGAGACCTGTAATCCTGAAGCCTTGCATATCATAGGTACATCATTATTTAAATAAAACAACAGCAAAACAAAGACAGAAATTAGTGATATACTGGCTGTTGGAGGTGTTACTGGCCTTTAATTAAAAATCAGGTATTAGCCAGGCATTCCATAAGCGGCATCTGCCACTTATGGAATAATGGATATGATGCAGTTTGTGTGATTGCATATTTATTGTATGGTGCAGCATTAACAACAATAACATTAATGATGATAAAAAACTGTTATATATGTTTTAGTGTTACATGATGTAACTCCTGCTTCAGAGGACTTTGGGATGATTTTGGCCTTAAAAAGTTCAATTTACTGATTCTAAATATCAGCTATTAGCAGCTTCAATCCAAAAATATCATTATCGGTCTTCAAGAGGAAAAACCCTGAATGAAATGAGTAAAATCTACATCAGCCACTGAACTTTGACTGGCCTGGTCATGGCGGTCTAGTATCACCTGGCTGCTCACTCAAGAGTTTACCGTGAGGCAGCTGGGAGGCCGGCAGCATGATTTGGGCAGAGGAGAAAACCAGTGAAGCTAATCTATCAATACAGAATCTCATTATCTGCCTGTTGAGGAAGAAGGGGGGGGGGGCAGTGTGTTTTGTGGTGAATGCTGAGAGAAACAGCATTTCAGTCCCCTCTCCAGAGGTCCACTTTACACTGGGTGGGCGTCTTTCAAAAATACTGCAGCTGTGACGTAAGTGTAACCTGTCCACCCCACAGCGAGTCAGTGCACCCTATTAAATACTAGAATATGATATGTGTTGGCTAAAAGGCTTTGTGGTGGGCTTAATGCAGCCCGTTGATAATGTGCTGTCCGAGCGGCTCCTGGTCCTGGTTGTGCTGGGCGGGGCTCACCTCCTCCTTTCCCAGCCGCGTGTTCTTCCGGATCTCCTCCAGCGTGTAGTCCTGCAGCAGCACGCCGTTCTCAAACACTGTCACTAGCAGATCCTGAGGACGCAACGCAGACAGATGCGCGTGAGGAGGAGAGGAACACAGCTGGCCTACCTTGAAAAACTGGCTGGTCAATTTTCTGACAGTGATGTAAAACCTTAAATCACTAACACCCTTTTTACAATGATCTAAAATCTCGCTGCCATCTGGGACTTGAGCCCCAGATAAAAGCGTTAAGCAGCAGGTCTGCATTCTGAAACCTACAACAGTCCCAGCTAATTAACAGCTTCAGTTTCGATCAACAGAGGTGTAAGCACTTCACTGGCTAATTTTGAACCCAGTGTTACGATAATAGAGAACATGCTCTACATTTTAGGTAGGTAATCCTGGTGTTCTTTGGCAGAAATCAGATGCCAAATAAACTCTTTGCCCCTGGAAGCTGTGAATTATGTCGAGTATCTGCGTCACTGTTTTTGGAAAGAGCTGTTGCTGTTGAGTTTTTCACATGTAAATCTTTGGCAGTTTGAGCTTCACAAAACAAAACAATGCCCATCCAGCCCCATTGTACTGTGGTGAAACCTCATCAAATCACACAGAAACTATCTGGATGGATAGAATGCACTAGGGGTGAGTGGGAAGTTTCTTTTATCTATTTATTTATTTATTTTTGTATTTTGGGTGAACTATTCCTTTAATATGAAATTAAGAATTTAAATATACCACTAAAATTTAGGATCGTCAAGGAATATGTAATGTAAACAAAAAAGACAAAATTTCAGTCCCACCTCCTCAGGCTTGCCTGCTCCTTTCTCCACTGTCTCCAGGAAGCCGTCAGAGTTTCTCCTCAGTGATAATCGACCTCTCTTTGACCCCTTGGACGGGTCGGTCACCGGCTGCTTGTACACATCCATCTACACAAGACACACAAATCAAACACGCACAGTTTAAAACAACTAGTCAACATCCTTATGAGTGCATTTACGACATGAGTTGCCAGTATTATCTGTGCCAGGCTGAAATTATAACTCTGTCCACTTCATTCATTTGCATCTTTTTTTCTGAGGTCTCATTAAGGTCAAATTATACTTTTGCGCTGAAATGTCGCTGTAGCTCATGAGGTTTGATAGTTCTGAGCCGATCACTTAAAAACTGGGCAGCAGTGTCAAGATTTTATTAATTCCACACTGATGAAGCACAGATAAAAACTGAAGCAATTCTGTTTACATTCTCTGAAACAAAGACAACTAGTGCTGTCCAAAGTGATGTTTTGGGATTTTTCACACTATGAATTTACTGACCGCTTGCAGTCTGTATAATTTGGGATGAGTTGGCACATCACGCCTTTACAGAGCAAGCAAACTGTATGTAGAAAATGACATGTTTGGAGTGCCTTGGCCTGGTATGTGAGAGCTGCACCAGGGCAAACAAGATGCAAGTAGCTTTACAATGAAGCAACTGACAAGATTTTAGTCATAATTGATCAGTAATGACAGTTAAACCAGAAGCCACTCTAACTGGTGAGAAAACACCAGTCAAACTGAGATCATTCAACTACAAGGCCGATGTTTTCAGAGCTGCCAAAGACCAGAGGAATGAAAACCCAGGCGAGGAGGTTTTAATCCTTCATCATCTTGTAGGGTTTATCTCACCCCCTTGCCGTTGGTCTCCACGTAGCTGCACTTGAAGGCACAGCTGAGCGTGTCTCTGTTGAGTTTCTGCAGCAGAGCGCTGCCACAGCCGAAGTAGACGTTCTCAGCGCTCCACCCTTCATCACTGAGCTTCTGGAGAATCTGAAAGAAACGAGAATTTAGACACAACAGCACAGACAGGCTCCGATTTACATTATATGCTACAACAGAACAAGCCTCAATGATGTAGGATCTTGTTCATCTTTGACAAAAGAGAGAGAGAGAGAATGGGAGGTAAATTATTTCCCATTTTCATTAAATTGATTGTGCCATCAGTTGGCCTTCACGTCTCTTGAACCAACCCTTAAAAGAACAAGAGGTGAGATCTTTATTTCCAAACAGCCAGCGAGAGAAATTATGACCAAATTCCAGTAAAAATTGCCTTTGGGTTTTTTGAGGTGCCTCAGGCAAATAGCGCCTCAACAATCAGTTTTATTTTTTCTCAAATTCCATATCATTTTATTTACAGGTAGTTTTTGTGGTTTCTGTTTGTTTGTTCTGATATCAGCTTTTTGGTTTATTATGCAATTAGATATTTTGTTTCGACAGTACAAACTTGGCAGAAATGTTGACTCATTCGTTGATAAATTAACAGAAGATACAAAGATATGATACTAACCTCTTCCACTGATTTGAGGTCGATGCCGTCTCCCTGAATGATGCGTAGATATGAAGGCAGCACCTTGAACCCCACAGAGTTCACCGAGCACCCAAAACGCTCCTCTAAAATCTTGATGACCTACAAGACCAAACATACGGCATTAAATACGACTGAATCTTCTTCATATGCTTTTATTAGCTTTGCAATTTGATATTATTTTTATTAAGTTTTATACATGGGTCTCAAGTCTGATTGGTAAGGTGTGACGTCTTATAGCCTCTGTACAGCCTCCACTTTTAGTCAGTTTAGTTAACTTATTAACACGTTAGAGTAATGTTATTACTTTTTTGTAATAATGTAGTAATGAATAATACTACCAATTATTTCGATTTTGGTGATGTTTGCAGTCAAAAAACATTATTTTTACTATCACTCTTTCTACACATCAGACTGCCATCTAATATACAAAAATACAATTGTTTCCCTAGATTGTTTCCCTCGGGACGCTGGAGAAGAAAATTCAGTCAAATCATCGGACTGTAATACTGGTTTAACCGGAATTTGAAGCTAAGCCTGAAAGTTTACAACTAACCTCAGGCTAATCCACACCTGCTTTCAGGAGCTGAATTTCTTGGGGGTGGGGCAAGGCACACAAACCTGACTTAACCAGTAAGTAATTGTGGCATTACTGAACTGACAGGAGCAGATACTGGAATATCCTGATTTCTGAAGGTAATCAACAATAGAAATAATCCTACTTTTGAAATGAGTGACATGCATGTCTATGTACACACTATACCCAAAGGTAGATATAGCCTACATATTTGGAGCCTCACACCGGCCTTCTGCTTTACCTCGATCAGAGTCTCGGCAGGGTCTCCGGAGTCAGGCCGGATAACCAGGCAGGAGTCTTGGCTGCGCTCCATCACTCGCTCCTTCAGCATGTCTCCCCAGATGTGTTTACAGGCCTTGAAGATGTCATAGCTGTCGCTGACCACAGAAACCGGCCCTGAGGAGAACTGGTCCAGGACTCGCTCAAATGCCTCCTTCTCCCTGTTCCTCCCCCAGGAGATGATGGTGCTGCAGGACGGAGAAGGCAGGAGGGGAGCAACAAATACTGTTACTGTGCTTCATAAACCAAAACTAATTCTGATACTTACTGGAAAAATCCACCATAAAACACTTCAATTCTGTTAAACCAGCTAATGATGATGTAGCTTGGATACAATGCATTTTTTATTGTCTTTTCCAGTCTCAATGTGCAGATAAAAGTTTTAAATGCCATCTTAAATCACAGACTGTGACAGTGATGATTACGTGAAAACTCCACGGATTTTCACCTTACAGAAAATGTGTCTGACCTGGAAATTCATATTTGGGTAACAGTTTGAACTTCTGAGGCCTTCCTGCGTTTAGATGCTATTTGCCTTTCCTCTGCTCACGTTCAAGATCAAGCTTTTTGAGCCATAATTATCCATAATCTGGTGTGTGTGTGTGTGTGTGTGTGTGTGCGTGCGCTACCTGTGCTCTGCTGCTGGAATGGAGAAGCCAGCCATAGGACAGCCATAGTAGCGCTGAGCCATCAGCAGCCCTGCTACTGTGTCTGTGCTGCAGAAATTAACCAGGTGAGCAGCCCCGCCTAATGCTGCTGACTAGAGAGAACAGAAAGACAGAAACACTTAACACTGCATTTGACATTATGCTGTGCTCATGTCAAATCAAATTTGTCTTAGATATGACGAGGAAATCTGTTCACATAAGCCTCCTGGTTGTAATTTAGAGTAGGACATGTGGGATTTTTTTTTTTTCCGACTCCATTATTTTCCATTTGGCATCATGAAATGTGAAGGTCTGTCAGGTGTCAAACGTTACAACAATTCCACTGATGCCGGCAGTCGAGGATAATAAAAATCTAAATTATCAGTTACATTCACTATCATACCATCAATTCTACTTACAAAAAGCAAAATCTGCTGCAGTTTGTGGTTGATTTGAAAGTAACTTGTTAACAGCAACAACTGATCTTATGGTTGCCATTTTAGGTGTGTTTATTCAAATGAGTAAAACCTGTGAATGCTTCTAAGGTATCGCAATGAGATGCCATCCTGTATGAACAAGGCAAGAGAGACCAAATATTAGGTTGAAGTCTGAGTTTGATTCCTAAAGACTTCATGTATCAGTGATTTGTGTCATCGAGGCCCAGAAGTCTGCAGGTTTTCATTCCAGCCAAACACGATACCAGCTGATTCCACAAAACATCACACCTTCAACCTGAGGAGAGAAGCTAATCAGTAAAACAGGCTGCTGCCGTGATTGGTTGATTTGAGGCAGGTCAAAATTAATGCAAAGAATTAGGAAACTAAAACCCTGCTCACACAGGACTGGATGTATCTGGGGACATCAAGCAATTTGTGATAATTGCAGAGGTCTGAGTGATATTAAACACAGATAATAACAGTCCCATAAGAATAATTAATGAGGTTACAATTAAGTGGCACTTATCATGGTGCTTCCTGCAGAGGTTTAGCTAATCAGAACCAAACTAGATTACAGCTTGAATACCATTCAGACCTCTGAACAGATGTATTCTATGGGTAACTTTGGAGGGTATAAAATATGCATTAAGGGCATCACTTTTATGTACATATTTGTACTGTATATTGCCATTTTTCCTGAACAGAGCATAAACTACAGCCACATGATGCAGCGGGGTAGTCGTAGTTGAATGTGACACTGAGGGAGAAGGAAAAATGCAAAAGAAATAAACACGAGTAGAGAAATCAATATTCTTGACTGATGACTGTTGCATCCCTGCTTTGTGGCCATGAAAAACTTCAACCGAGCTCTATTCTTTTAACTAAAAATCACCAAGCCTGTACTCAGTGGTATAAGTGATCTGATAAACTTTGCACAACACAGCCACACACACAAAGTAGATATCATAAAATGCCTCTAGGTGGTGCATAGGCTATGTTCTGGATCCTTCTTAAATCATCAAAATTACAAGCAACAAATAGTGAGCGCAGAGGTCAAAGCCTTGGTGACCTTACAATATTCCTGTAGCTACAAAACAATCACATAAGAGCCAAGTGCCAGGAAAATAAACTGAATGAGAAAAGCTATTTGTTTTAATAGTAAAATTTACCCAAGCTTAACAGTAGGGTTTCAGCTCCTAGAACAGTGGTAAGGAAAGAGCAAATGTCCTGCTAACCTCCTGTGAGGAAACTCCTCTGTAGCCGAAGTCATGCAGTTTGAAATCCAGACCTTCCAGACTCCCTGAAGTGGCCTTCAGGTGCTTGGCCAGGATCTTCTTAAACTCCCTGGATATGGTGGCCACTGTGATGGGATACCACATCTGGACCAGCATGGTCTGCACTCAGCAGAGGAGGAGGGTGGGGGTGGGGAGAGAGGAAAGGAACCAAGGAAGGTTAGTATGAGAGGAAACAGTGGGCGGAGAATGATGTAGGAAAAAGAGAAAGACAGAAGAGGTGAGATGACTGACATTGCTGCAGTACTTATCATACATGATGTCATCACTTCTTATTGTCTAAGGGTGTGGTCACACCAATGTTTGAAGTGGCTTATTTGAACTCTGGACCATTTACTCCCTCAGTCCGGTTCTTTTGGCCAGGTGAGAACAAAGTCATTCAAACTCAAGGGAAGTGACCCCAAAACACAGGGGATTATGGGTATATGGAGACGGATGCTGACATCTGATACTGCAGCCAGCAGTTCCTCATGCTTGGAAAGCTGAGCTTGACAAAATGAACTGTGGTCTAACCGCAATCCAGACTGATGATCATATTCTATTCTGCTTGAAACTGGGATGAACACTGAATCATCAGCAGAATCTAACACTATAACATTATGAGTTCAAAAGTTTATTTTTACCTCGACGTAGTTGGTGAGCCAAAAGAAGTCGGGGTCGGTGTTTTCCACGGTGAAGAGCACGTTCCCTCGTGGTATGACCCTGCCCTCAGGAACAGCTTTGATCCGGATAGGAAGACGACCATCATATTTCTGACAGAGTAGTAAGCACAATCACTTAAGTTTACAAAAGCACTGTACGATGATGAATACCTCTTTGTGTGGATGGGTGTGCCTGTCTGATGGACAGATAGGTGGTAGAAAGCCTTTGTGTACCTCTAGGACTTTCCTCCAGCCTTCCTCGTCGAACACAGTCTGTTTGAAGTGCATCTGGTAGAAGACCTTGGCTTCCTGAATCTTCTCCTCTGTGACCACTTGGCCTGCAGAGAAGAAACTAAGTTATTCCTGCAGCCTCAGTCACAGACAGAAAATACACAGCACTAGGGTTCAAACAATATGGGGATCTGAAGGCCTATGACAGAAACTGAGCATGCACATCCCGTCAGATAATCAGCTGCCGGACAGATCAGGAGCCTAAAGGATCCTGATGAAGATCCTTAAGGGATTGAAGTGTTGATCTGATTTCACATCAAATGTTGGGACTCTACATTTTTTGAATGTATTTTAAGACCAATGGCATTATTGTCTGTGTCTGTGCTAAGTATCTTTAAATTTGACCACATGACAAACATTCCCATGACAAGACAAATTTTCTTCCCGAATTTTGTCCTTGGCAGCACTGAAAGCCTCTGAAATAGCTCCAAGACCAACATGGGACACCAACAATGCACTCACACTGCAGAAACATGACCATCAAATTATTTTCTAAAGAAATGTTCAACCAGGGAAAATCGGCTGATGTGTGGACAGTCAGCGGGCTTGTCCAATGACAAAAGTCTGCCATGGCTGAACATTTTTCAGTCATAGGCCATCAACCTCCAATCAGATTTCTTTGCTCTCTTGTGTCACTAGTGGAATTTGCTTCACGAACAAGTGCAAAATGGATGGGAAGTTGAGTCCAGCTGTTCAAAGCTTTGCACTCCTCTACAACTTTTATTTGAAAGACTACAGGAATAATCACGCCATCGTATCCATTATATCAGAGGTAGGCGATGCTGACTGGACCAGATCCCATTTTTAATAAAAGCCAGACATGGCGCCACTTGGAAAATAAATAAAATGCTTTGGTTTCTATTTCCAGCCACCTGGAATGCTTCCCTGCTTGAAAACAAAAGGGTCAAGCTTCCAGGTCGCAGGGTAATGCTCACTGTTCACACATTCCTCAGCACAGCACCGTCCCGGTCAGTCTGCTGCTGCCATCTGACCAGCAATATTTCACTTCAGCACAGAGAGCAGTGGCACTTTTTACTCCACATTCCCACACATGGGCTCAGGAACAGTCAACCATGAGCATCGGATGTTCCCGGTATTCACTGATGTCACTCAGTGATTTCACTTGAAAACCTCCGAGCTAGAGAGATGTGACTCGATTAATGCCTTTTTGTTTTCTATGCTCTGCGTCAACACTTTCAGACAACTCTGCCCACAATTAATTCTTTTCATGTATAAAAACTTCATGTAGTGAAAGTATTATGCAGCTTTTGCTACATCAATTCCTAGTCTGGGTCAAACCTCCATGAGAGCGATTATACACCCTGCTGAATAGGGGTGTGACCTCACATTGCATCAGTGCATCAATTATAAAATCTGGCGATTCAACTGCATTGATCTGCATAAAGAAATAAATAGATGGATTGCTCTGACTTCAGGTTGTATTGATATGAAATGCTTTGTATCGATTCATTCACAATTCTAAAAAAAAAAAAAAGAGAGAAGAAGACAACATTGTTAGGGCTGTTAGGACCTAATCGTTACAAAAAAATCGTTTTCAAATCAAATTGCCAACTAGTGAATGGTGAATCGAAATGAACTGATATTAAGCCAAAGATTCACACCCATACTGCTGAAGTGTCCCTGTTCTAGCTGACCTTAACTTCTGACCCAAGCTCTGATTTTCCTATGGAGGAGGAGATCAACAGATAATAAAAAATAAAGAAAGCCACAATGACTGTATTGAAAACACTCCTGCTGCAGCTAATGTTGGAGGTGACTGTTGCTGAGTTCACAGAAAATGGGTTATACCCAAATGAGAAGCGCATGTTGTAATGCTATAGTTATGTTCACATTAGTTTGTTCTGCTCTTAGGCTTTAGCCAACACACTCATTTTAACCTACTGCAACTAGGAGTGCATGACAACCGTACAATTATTCTGCCTGTGAGCACTCAAAATGTGTTTAAACAGTGAAAATGTTATGCCACAATGAACTATCATTTTAAAACATTTGGCACTCAAAACTCCCTGATTGTGTGGTAAAATGGCAGACTGACGGGAGATTCTTTTGGTAATATTCTTCAAGACAGATGCCTCATTGGTCAGTATTTACTGGGGGTGGGAGTGTGCACATGTGTAGGTGTGTACATGACAACCAAACACTAAACGTGTTAACTTTTAGTGTTTGACTTTAGTCTCGTTCAGTTTTAGTTTCGTCTAACCTACCGTACTTGTTTTTAACTTGAGGAGGACACGATGGTTTCAGTGAGAAGCACCAGTCTGTCCTAGAAGTATCGTGAGTTATTTGTAATTAAACAATTTAATGCCAACCACCTCTGGCATTTACATGAGTATGTGAAAAAAATTGAATGAAAATAAATTGCTTAGCATACACATTTGGGAATTTTCACCCATTTCCCCACTCCTAGTATTTACTGAATTCAATTTACAGTCTTCCCACAGATGAATGGTTATACGACGGACCAAAAGAAGGTGTATCCATGTTCGCTGCATGACTCAAGGCCTCTCTCTATGAATACACTCTGGGTGCTGCATCACATGTCCAGACAGTAATGCTGCTGGCACCTGACAGTCTTATATAAACTGAGGCATTGAATGTGCAATGTGCTTAATGGAGCTTCAACAACGACAGATAATATTACACTGTGTAAAGGTGGAATAAGATGCTGCTGAATGACATTAATGACTTAATAACATATGCATATTAAGCATTTACTTTTATCATTTATTTAGATGGCAGATCTGTGTGTCACAAAAAAAAGAAAATACATAAAGAAAACTGTACCTAAACTTTAGATTTCTGTGAAAAGTTATTTCATTTACCAAGTATAAATCTATGTAAAAAAATGACATGATAATGTAAAAATTTGCCTAAAAATATTGGTTTGAATGTGAAACACTCTCATTGAATTGCAGCCAAAATAAAGAAGCTTGCTAGTTTGCCTGAAGGCGCTGTCCCTGAAGACAGAAATCATCAGAAGAGAAAACTGAGAACTGCTAATAATGTCACTATGGAGGCTGTGATTTGTGTTGGCTGTGCAGAAACAGCAGCGACAGTACAGTACCTCAATTTTTCTGTGTTACTATTTTTAAGAGGTACAGTAAATGGGCTGGAGATGAAACCATTACTTTGAAAAGTAGTAGTTTCAGAGAGAGGAATGAAACAAGAATTGATGTGCTGTAGTAATGAAGTCAAGTAGGACCTCAGCAATGATACAACCTCAATGTACTCTGGATTTTATCTTCGAGTTTTGTTACAAAACACTTTCACTATTTTTTTAACCTTCAGAAACAAAACATCCATGAGCATGTCTCTATTTTTCCTTTGGTTATGTCATTTCCCAGATCAAGGCTAGGGTCTGTGAACGCACCAGTGAGGTACTTCTTCAGCAGGTACTGAAGCCCGAAAAACACCACCTCACTGAACTGGGAGCCCTTCTTGCGTCGGCATTCAAAGTAGGAGTAGATTTTACTGACACTGGGAGGATACTGTTTGTAGTGTGTGATCTGAAAGACAGAAAACAAGACAGAGGAAGAGAATTAGTCAAGACACAAGGTCTCAAATGCAGATTAATGCAGTCTAATCCTAAACATTTTAAAATGTGCTCTCAAGTTTTCCATTAAATGGACATGAGATGATAGTAAATAACCTCAGTACTGAGCAGGTCCATTTAACAATTTCTAATCCTATCATCCCAGATAATCACATGTACATTGTGAAAGAGGATGACACAAAACCCAAAGTAAACATGCTCATGATAAGCTGGCATGTACAATGATGTTTCCTGCTTGCCAGAGAGAAGGGATGATGACAGCTTCAGACACAAGCCTCTTTCTGTGTTCCCTGAGCACAAATTCAATAATGAAGAGCAACAGCCCCTCACTTGGAGAGATGGCTTCAAGACACGTTTCCTCATACTTCTCCCTCCGTCTTATAACTTCTACACAGCTAGCTCAGGATCACTGAAATGATCGGGGGTGGAAAGACTAAGCAGAAGCACTGATACCTCTGCTGAACTTTTATTTAAGAAGTCAGACCAGAAAATCTGAAAATCTGCTTGAGTAGAAGTAAGAAGGATCTCATTCAAAATGTACTCAATAAAAAGGGAATGAGTTAAAAAGCATTAAAATTACTGTTAGCTAGGGCTGGACAATATGGACAAAATCAGATATCACAATATCTTTGACTGAATACTTCCATATCGATTTTGTGAAGATATTGTGAGTGTGAGTATTTGTGCTTGATATTTACAAGAGATAATAATCATTAGTAATGCAGGTATGATGACCAATCGGGTAAATAATAGAACTAGAACAGTCTACTAAGTTCAGAAAACTGCATCCCTTTACTGTATTGCAGCCTTTAAAACCAGGAAAAGACAAAACATATGCTATATCATGACACCCAAAATCCAGACAATATCTAGTCTTATATTACGATAGATATAATATCAAGAAATAGCCCAGCCCAACTTTTACCTTTACCAAAGAAAGCACTAATACAATATGATTTTTCCCATGTAATACAAAAAGGATGACGATGGAAGGCCAGGGTTCAAAAATTATCTTAATTTTTTTTTTTTT
>OMKZ01029280.1:0-11558 GCA_900302535.1 Neoniphon sammara
ATATATATACACTGCATATATATCATGCACACATTTAAAACACCCAAATCATAGGACAGTAATAGGTTATTTGTTGTGACAGACTGGTTAACAATAGCATTCTATGGTCACTCTATATAGAAATTAAGGTTATTTGGCTGACCTGCAATCTGCCAAGCTGGGGAACAATGACTGGACTGTCAGTGTTTTCAGTCCCTGCCTCTGCCGAGTCATGAAAAGACTATTATTATATAGGACCAACTGGTGAGCGCATGGGTGTTAGGGTGAAAGAGGAACGGGGTTGGAATGGATTGTACCTCTTGGCCCAGACACATTGGCCAGATCACTTTCTTATTTGACCGCAGGGCCCTACCAACTTGTTATATAAGAAGCAGACAGCTTTTCTACATCTCTGGGCCCAGTCTGGGAGAGCTCTGAGGAGTGAGACTGCTTATGTTCAGGCCCTGGGGAGGAATATGAGGACCCCAGGTTTTTGTATTTTATAGATCCCATAGTGTCTGCCTCTGTCATTGCTCAAACACACACATTCGGCTAAACAAATTGCGTCCCTGTTAGTGTGGCATCAGAATGTTCTTCTACCTGCTCCACAGGCCACATTTATTTTGAACGAAGCGCAACTGGGAAAAGTGTCTAGACCAAATTGTTTTTAGCCCCACCAGTCATAGCGCAGGGCTTCATAGATGATAATGTCTATCGGTGGGTCTGTTCAAGTAATTGTATCTTCAGCCTGTAAACTAGTACAAAACAGACCCTCACAGACTATGTCAATGTAAAAAATGCACACACCAGTCCAAGATACATCCATCTATGTCATAATAAGATACGGCCTTGCCACTAAGGTTAAGTTCAAGTTCAAGTTTATTCAATCACCCAAATCACTGTTTACAGTCTCAGTGGGTTTTACACTGGCCACTCACACAGACAGAGCAGAGCAAGTTAGTAAGTACAGAAAACAACATGTGAAAGCTAGGAGGTAGAGGAGAAGGTGGAGAAGAAAGAAGTGGAGAGAAATGCATCTAAACCGGCAGAGGCTAGACTAAACTAAAACAGGACAGTCTGCAGACAGAGAATGAACCTCCCTCCATGGTCAAATAATACCTAGATCTAGCCATAAGTTAAAGAAAACAGATAAGTTTTAAGTTTGGTTTTGAAAGTACCAAGAGAGTTTGCTTCCTTCATTTCTGCAGGTAGACCATTCCAGAGAAAGGGAGAGGGACTGGAAAAGACGTGGTAGCCAGCAGACTTCTTTTTAGCTCTGACAACAAGAGACCAGCACTTTGAGGGTACAGGGTGAAATGAAATCAGTTAAGTAAGCTGGTGCGAGCAAATGTAGAGTCTTATATGTTAATAAAAGGCCCTTAAAATCTGCCCAGGTTCGAATGGGAAGCCAATGAAGGGAAGACAGGACAGATGTAATGTGATCAAACTTCCTTGTTCTGGTCAGGATTCTGGCAGCAGCATTCTGGACAAGATGAAGACTTTTGTTACTAGAGGCAGACAGACCAGAGTACAGAACATTACAGTAGTCGGGGTGAGATGTGACAAATGCATGGACAGTAGTTCCTGTGTCAGTCATTGTTAACATGGGCCAAATTTTAGCAATACCGCGAAGGTGAAAAAATTTAGTGTTTTTGATATGAGAGTCTAGGGAGAGACTAGGGTTGAAAATCACACCAAGATTTTTAGCTGTAGAGTTTTGAGACATGATGCAGTTGTCAAAGGCATAGACATCATTAAAGAGATGCCTATGTCTGGGAGGGCTAACAACCAACATTTCAGTCTTGCTTTCATTAAGCATCAGGATGTTGAGGATGTCAAGGTTGGCCAACTCAGAATGGTCATTGTGCTTGATAGTTATGTAGATCTGAGTATTGTCAGCATAACAATGAAAGCTAATGTCATAACTAAATTCTGCCTGCCGAGCTTGCTGTCTCACTTGGTAGCAAGGCAGCAGGCAGCTACCTTGTGTTTGGGACGCAGCACTTCTCCCCTCAGTGTTGTTTACTGAGTGTGAAATCACTCAGCTACGGTGAGCATTAAGGTTACAACTTCAAAGAATTCTCACAGGCGGATAGACAGCAGCAGAGTCGGGAGGGGCAGTGGGGTGCCATTCTGATAAGTGATAGAGCAGTGAGCGTGCATCTGTATTTGGACAGCTGAGTGCGTGCATGTCCCAATGTCGCCCCAGCACTTTTGCCATCCTAGGCAATTGCCTATGTTGCTTATGCCAGAATCTGCCACTGCCCACCCCCTCACTCATCCTTAAAAGGAGCTTCTAACCAACCTGCACAAATCTTAGCAAACTTTTTGACATTCAGTAGATGTTGATAGGATGACCAAAGTGGAAAACACGTGTAAATACAGCATCAAAATGCTGTCCATGATGTGAAAATTTGAAAATGCTGGTCTGGCATTGTAGTATGGACAGGAAAAGCAGGGCCTTTTGAAAATGGTGATGTAGTATTCCTGTATCTAGCCATAGTCTAGTATCAAGCATGCCCAGGCCATGCTTATAGGTGTGCGCATGTTCAGTGGGGGAGTTGAAGCATTTTGGGACATTTTAGTGTGGACAATGAGCTTTTGGAAAATAGCTAGTGCGGTGCAATGTGGTTGGAACACCAAAACAGTGTTTTCAAATTTACCCATGTGTGGGCATGACCTCATCGTCCATGAAATGTCCATCAAAGTACGATTTCGCAAGTATTGGTTTCAGTATAAAATTCTGGTGGAAAAACTCAATATTTGTAATTGTTTGGGTATGAACATGTTCAAATTAAATTTATTTTTAATATCAGCCAAAAGTATTGCCATCAGCCCTCAGGAGCTCATATCAGTTTAACCCAAGTAGACTTGCACCATGGGGGGAGGAGCTCTTTGTTTACATGGACATGGGAAATGCTGTACAAGGCCTCTGGAGAATGACAAGTAGTGGAAATTCCTCGGGTTCCTTCCGCCTTGACTAGTTTGTTTGATATCACAGTCACCCATATTCAGATGCCAGATGGCTTCATTGGAGGACAAGGCAATGATACAGAGATTATTATATACTGAATTTGTTGAACAAAGCAATAGGTTTTAATGATTCATATTTCTATAGAGGTGTTCTTTCAGAGGAAATGAATAGGAGTTCTTAAAAATAATTTTCCTATATGTTATAGGTTATAGGTTAGTAGGCACACAGAAGATATTGTATTTTTACTGCATTTTCACCACATTTCGTATAATATGAAGGAGAGGCAGAAGAAATTCCTTCTTCTGTTCCTCTTAATCTTTAGCATTGGACTGTTGCAGATAAGCCGAATGAATGTGATAAATCATGTAACTGTGACTGATGAGTTGGGTTATGTGAATAATGCTTGAATTTCCCCCTTCAGTTCTCTTTGTTCTTTCTCACATGGAAAAACAGCACAGCAAGTCACTCTGCACCGATTAGTGAATCACATCTTTAAGGATCATTCTCCACTTTCCCATATATTTTGGCTCATTTAGTTTTTCAGCATTGTGTCGTTACCCTTCTCTCTTCTTCTTAATCTGTGGTTAGAATTTCAGCACCTAGCCCCCTCCTCCACACCAAAGTGTTAGACAAGTTAAAGAGAAACGAATTGTGTTTGTTCTGGCACTGCCCTACACAGCCCACATGAGCCTGTTAGCCACCATGCATAAAGTCCCCTTTCAGATTGTCAGTCACACCGACTACCCCCCCACCCCCTCTTCCTGCAACCTCCCACCAAGACAGGCTTTTTTAATACCCTGGGTAGCAGACTTAAAAACTGTTAAAATCTCACCCTGCCCAGTGTTACCAGCAACATGTTTAATCTGGGGTATTTTCCATGTTAAGTCACATATAATACATAACTAAGGCTTTACAGGGCTTTTAGCATGGCTTAAGAGGACTTCAAAGACCCATGACTTACAGCAATGCCAGAAATGAAGAATTTTTTCCCCCAGTCTCTACATATCATATCTTGTAATTCCTGCACAAGTGACACTTCAACTTCTTATTGTGAGGCTGTTCTTTCATTCCTCCATGACTGCCATAAGTAAGACAGGAATGCACAAACTTATTTTGGACCTTCGGTTCCTGGTGTGGAACATAGATTTTTGTGTTTGCTTGTTTATCTTGGCATCCATGGTTACGGACTTGTGATTCAGATAACCAAAACTCTTCTCATCGTCTATAATGGAGTCTGATTCAATAGAAATGATAAGGAGACATTCCAAGTACTTGGAATAGCAGTCTCTTCTAGACTATGGATGAGGTCTGCAGATTACTAAATTGCAGGACAGAACAGTGCTCTGTTGAATCCACCCAAAGTGAACTCATCATGTCTATGTCTGGAAACAACGTGACTTGTGGAATCACCCGATTTACTTGCCTTAAAGAAAGTCACACAACTGTAGTGAGTGGCACATACTGTTGTATGGACTACAGCTTAGCAGCTCAAACAGCTAGAATTGAGATGCTACCTTGAAAACTTTACACAAGAGAAGAGAGTAAGGTGCAACACTTATGATGGATCCTCGTGAGGCCCCGATGAAGGCCATCAGGCCCACAACATCATCGTGTCACACCTTTCTCTCTTTCTCTCCAACATTCTGCCTTAAAGGCAGATGGAGAAAGCAACATAGATGCACCAAACTCAGTCTGCAAATAGTTATCGCTCTTTTCAGATGCAAATAAGCTAATGCAAATGCTTTCCTGTCAATTCATAAAGTTGCTTGAAGACAAAGTGCGGTGCTCTTGTTCATCATAATGAGGAATTATGGTGATCAAAGAAAAACTATGGCTCTGTTATTTTAACAGGTTTTTGGAATACAGTGGAGTTAAATGAGTTACATGCTCTTTGAATTGGCCATGTTGAAAATAACAGATGTAAAAATACACCGGCCTTATTCTTTTAAGAAGTTTTAAGAATTTGTTATTTAATTGAATAGTATTTTATTCTGTTCTTTTCTACTTTAGCCGTTGATGGTGACTGACTTTCTTTTCAGAAAGTCACTGTGGTCAAAATTAAGTAATTTGTGTTTTCCTTTTTTGCCATGATATTATTTTGGTATCAAGCATCATGATATTCAATGCAGTATCAGTATTAAAATCAAAATTTTTGTACCTCCAACTACAACAGAAAAACAGTAACCTAGTAGAAATGCCTCTTGTACTTAATCTGTATAATCTGTATATTTCAGTACTGCATATCACTCATATTGCAATTTCATTCACAGCACAGTTGTTGCAACACACATAGACTGAGGGGAGGGGGTGATTCCATAACAGCTCCTGACACCCAGTTCAGGGCATCAGGGACTGCACTTGGTTTCAGGTTTTTCTCTGACCCGGTGTCGAGGCGTGTTGTTTTTCAGACTGTTTCCCAGACTTGGGCTTGTCCTGTACATAATCTGTATATTCCTTGCATATTACTCAAGCTGCCTGTATAGTACTCATATGTAATAATTTTTTCTGATGTATGCACTATGACACACATGCACTTTATGTATATTGCTTGTATATTGTGTATTGTTCTGTAAATAACTTGTTTAACTGTATATTGTCTGTATTGCTGAGAGCCACCAACAGCCAGAAACAAATTCCTTGTGCGTGTCAACACACTTGGCCAATAAATCCGATTCTGATTCTGATTCTGATGATATCCAAAGAGCAGGAAGTGGAACTCATCTGAGTAATGTTTTTATTCTAAGAAAAACAATGAGTTTGCTTAAAATAAATTAGTGTGACTGGTGTGACATAATGAATAAGTCTGTAGAATCTGAGAGAATTTGCAGCCTGATCCCCTCTATCTTATTAGGCTAATGGAATATTGAAGAATCTCTTTGTGCTTGTCAGGACAAACTTGTGCTTGCTGATTGTGGGGAGGAGTGATTACAGAGTCAGCAGTCTGACATAAAATCCTCGGATTGTGGCCTTAGGTGGCAATAAGATAAGCAAAATAAGATCTTTCATCCATAACTGCATTCTGAGATGCTGGCATCCAATCTCTAGGAAAGTAAAGAAAACATGTTACCTTTATATGTGGCTTTCCTGCATTGTCTTGTCATGTTTCTGGAATGGCAATTAAGTCAGTGAAGGGCTTCATGATTAAATTTTTTGTCCTTAAATTGAGTCATGGAGTAGAGAGTTTCCAGGCTAATTCAGTGAAAATCATTAACCAAATCATCAACAAGTTGCAGTTGGTCAGCGATACAAGTGGATGCAGTTATGAAAGCTTGGTGGAAACAATCAGCTGAGTTTTAGTTAAGAACCAGTATTTTAGTACTGGTGCTTTAGAACAAAACTAAAGCTAAAAGAAAAATTAAAGGAAGAGAAGCCACCAAGGGAGAAGTCAAAAATAGTTTAAATTGTGTAAATCACTCTCTTCAGGGTCATTCTGTCTGGGCTGACCGAAACTGCAGACATCAGAGGGGCAGACATCAGCTAAAGAGGCCGTTTCACCAGGACTCAGCCACAGCTCAGTGATCAGAAACACACCAGTGCTATTAGACACAATAAAATCCTGGCAAATAAAAGACTTCCAGACTTCACATTTAAAAGGCAAGACACAACAGTGTTGGTGGAGAATGAACCTTGATTAGAGTCACTGTTAGACAGCATTAAGGGAAGTTAATTTTTCAGATAAGACTACTGCAGATTACGGATATATGATATGTGACACTATGGCTTCTGTGGACATTGTGTACACCAGATATATGACCCCTTCTCCAAATATTAGGCTAATAATCTAATGAATAGAACTGCTTTAAAAAGAAAAAGTATCATGAATTGGGTCCTGCCATGGTGCACATTAGGGTGAGTTAATATCTGAAGATTGCTTACTGTTATGTTGTGACTATGTGGGTGGATAAAAGCCTTTCTGAATAGGTCCACTCTCTTCCAAAAGAAATCAAAATGTTCATTGAAACCACAGCCAGTTACAGAGCTAAAGTTCTGGAACCAATGATGCAGACTGTAGAATCAGCTGAAGCACTCGGAACTTCTTCTCACGGATGGACCAGGATGTTTTGTGTCTGGGCCAGACACAAAGCATTTTTTTTTCTAAGGCTTTCAATGGCTGTGGCTAATGACTCTTAATTAATAGTGATGTTTGATTGACTGTTTCATCATGACATCATTAGCGCATGCATGAGCAATCACCGTGATAGTGGGGTATAGACTTCTAATCGAAAGGGTCTATTCAATGATGTCAGTCACTTTAAACTCAGAACAAGTTCTGGCCCTCTGCTGCTGGTGCCCTGGTGGCTTTGGTGCATGTGGGGGGAATGCAAGTAGTGGGAGAATGGGGTTTGTACTTTTTGGCCTGAGGGTGGTGGTAAAAGAAAGGTCATGAGGTCACCAAAGTTGACAGAGTTCATCCTCTGGGTAGCATGGATGTGCTTTGCAAATTTCCTGGCAATCCGCCCAATAGATTTCAAGATATGTTGCTTTGGAGTTACATGTTGAATGGAGGAATGGATAGACAGACTGGTGGACTGATGGATTGATGGATGGACCAGCACGACCTTAGGCCCTGCCTGCCAGCTGGGCACGAACAGTAGGTTATACAGTCTGGGAGCTCAAGAAATCTCACAATTGAATCTCCTCTTATTAGGAGCTTCAGGTGTCTATCAGAAAAACCACTACTGTAAACAGTCTTGGTTGCCCTACCTAGTGCGCTAATGCAGCATTAGCATTAGTATGTCCTTTCAGGTTAGAGGTTGGACCGGTGTCCGCTGAGGGTAGAGATGTCTGGTGGAAATCTGTGCACTGTGCATCGAACAGGTACTCATGGACCCCTGCAATCAGGAAAGGTGAACCTGGAGTGGGAGTCGTTGAGACCTTCAGTGATGTGGGACTGGAGTCCGATTCTGGGGCAGATTCTCGGGAACGCTTGCAGCTTGGGGAGGTGGACCAGGAGCTGGAGGTGCTGCAGGGAAAGGAGCACTTCTTGACTGATGATGTGATTTGGTTGCCGTTGGCTGCAAGTGGGGCTGTTGGAGCACGTTGGTGCTCTGGTCTCTGGCTGAATACTGGAGTTCAAATTTCTGCGGATTTTATTTCATCATTGTCATCGTAATCATCATTATTATCATCATCATAAGGCTCAATCAACCATGCTTTAAGAGAAGTTTTGGAAGAGCTCTAGTGAGCACAATGTTGAATCACGCACTTTTAACAGTCTGCCCAGCTCCATTCCTCCCATCATAGAATGTTTTTACCCAAAAAGCAGGCAGAGCTGGCCAGACCAAACATGACAAAAAAAATAAGTCCACTTTTCATTTTAAAACATAGACCAATCCCTAAAAAAGGTGCCTTAAATGTCAAAATTAAGAGATTGTGACATTGATTTCAAAATTTCAGCCCTTGTGCCTTTTTGTCATATTTTTTTTTTTCCAAAGACGTCAGAGGATGCTGGAGGCAGCCAAGTAATGCTGACTAAGGATGAGAAGAGACTCATAAAAGTGTCTTTGTGCTCCTTCATCACTTTCCCTTAACTCATGTATGCTCCAAGGGAGTGCAGCTCTTCGGAGGAAAATCCTGCAGATTAAAACAAACTCTTGCTGGTTACAGGAGATCCGTGTAACGTAGTTAATTCCACCCAAAGTAATATACCTGTAATCTAATCTAGATCAACCTCTTGTCAGTACTATTTCATGGATTTTATTGTTAATTCCTATATTACTTTATTCGGTAAAAACCTTCAGATTCCCTTCACGTTTGTGCCTCACTTTCTTGTCAGAGAGATTCTTCTTCCCTATTTAAGGCCTCATATCCTGACTTTCCCCTGCAGAAGTCTTTACATTTTCATAGATTTCTTTGATTCCTCAGAGCCTTCACGTATGTGTTTAGTCTTTGGCTTTGCTCTCTTCTATGCATGCATTCTTTGCATTTCCCTGCAATGGTAGCCTCTTGCCGGTACCAAAATCAGCACACTCTGCCCCTTCTTTTCCAAAAGGGAAAATAATTAAAATGAGAGTGAGCGAAGAACACCATAAATCTTATCGAGGAAAATCACTCTCTCTGTAGACAATGACATTGTACCACACTTGGGAACACCGAATGATGTTACTTTTACCACCTGCAGTTGGTGATTAGCTCTTGATGGGGGAAAGCATGGATGGCTGCTTCTATTGTTGCAGAACTCTTTCAGAGGCCTTGTATCTGGAATTGTGGTTAAGTGGGGTGAGCATGGACTTCATCCACACACAATGCCCAGCAACAGGAATGTATGAATTGACTTGACTCCCCCAGTGCCCTGTGAACCGAATTGTCAGCTGCTTTGCTGAGCATTTACTGTACCTCCCCACTCACTTTACTGCAACTGCATTCAGCACAGAGCCCTCCTGTGTCAACGCTGCTGATGGACACAATAATGAGCTGTAATGGGCTTGGCCAACGGGCAATGAGAAACAAACCACTTGAGTCAGCAAGTCGCCAGGTGTTCTTCTGGCCGGCCCACATAAAAACAGAGTTTTGCCAGAAAGAGGGAGAGACAGCTAGAGAAAGGAGAAGAAGTAGTAGTAGTAGTAGTAGAAGAAGAAGAAGAAGAAGAAGAAGAAGGAGAAGAAGTTGTCAGGCAATCAGTTCTCCTTTTTTGGTAAACACTACCATGCATAAATAGAATGTGTTTAAAAGGTCTGTTTCTTACATGCATGAGGCATTATGAGAGTACTGTAATTCTTTATACCACTCCACCTTTTTATTTAGCATTACATCACTGGATGGTAGTCATAGAAAGTGTTACTAAAACAATTAATTGATTGAGCCAAGTCAAATCAAGTTAATTCAAAGTGGATACACAATAATATTGTGGACAATTAGGCTATTAAAGGAATACTCCAATGTTTTGAGCAAAATTTTGGGCAAAAGACTGAGAATAGATGTTCGATAGCATTCACCACCAGCTTTGGATTTGCTGTAAGGTGTATTTTTTCACTTTGACGGAGCTAGGCTAATGACTCCTGTAGACCTCAAGTGTTTATGCTAAGCTAACATGAAATGCTACCCATCAGAACTAAACTAGTGGACGTACAGAGGTGAAAATGGTATTGAACATTAGTATTTCAAGGAGTATTCCTTGAAATCTGATTGGGTGTGTAGTCACTGTAGGCCAGTGGAAAAGACAAGTATTTCTTTTACCCATAGGGGTTAGTGAGGTCCATAGGATCTGTACTGGACAGGTGCCTTATCAGATCTAATCTGGACCTGAGGGTGCAGCAGTGATTTAGGTAAAGCAGAATGCAATATCCCATATATTGATGTCAAACCTTTTCTCCCTGCTCCTCTGTTCAGTGAACATCTGCCCCAGCCATATGCAAGGTTAAACAGGCTATCTGTTGCAGTTACCCATTTAGCCTAAGCAATTCCATTCCTTCACTTTGGATTTTTCAGCTCTTGCATCAAGGCAGTGACACAAAGAAAGTCATTATACACAGACATGCCTCTCAGTTTATGCTTCTCACCTAAGCTCCCTACCACATGAATACAAACCACACACACCCACACACCACACACACACACACAGATATTTTTAACTCCTGCAAACCCCTAGTGGATCTCAGTGAGGGGGCTTCCTGCATGCCAGTCCCAGTGCAGTCTGATCAAAGTAGTTTGATGGTAAATTGCCATCGCTTAGTCCGTCACCCTTGTCACAGAACAGAGCTCTTATATAGGTGACCTCCGTCTGAGAAAGAGAGAGAGAAAACTATTCACAAAACAGATGGCAGCCTCAGCTCCAGGCCAGGGTAGGGCGGAGGAAATGAAAACTATTTACGCTATTTGGAAAAGAAAGCAAAAAAAAGCTTTGCCCCAAGTGGAAAATTGTAGTGTGGGGGTATTTCAAAACTCAAACATAACTCAGCACCAAGGGGGAAAACATAGAAGTGATGTAATCTTTGAAGCAAGCACACCTCACTGCTGCCTTTGGAAGGGAGTTTGGGTAGAGCTTGACTCATATGCGTTGTTTAAGGCAGATACTGATACAGATATGATTGGCCTGATGTTTTCGTTGGCTGGCATCTTGTGCTGATAGTGAATTTCTTGCAATTTGGACGTTTTCATGCCCAGATATTCCATCACATTTTGCTGCAAGAATAATGTACCCAATAATACCCAAATGTGTTAAAGATGTTCCACAAATTCCTTAAATTTCACAATTTTATTTGAGCCAAGTGAAATTGGCCCAATTTTCAGATTTCTGAGCTAGCGTCCCTGGACAAGGGGTCTGAGGCAAAAACAGAACTAGACTTCAACTTATATGAGTTTTGAAGGCTGATACCGTTTTCCTGCCAAGAAATTCCAAGTATTTGCTGTTCTCTAGTATTTTATGCTTCTCAGTGAAAAGGGCTCTGCAAATTCATTTAGACCATGGGACAATAAAGGTCTCCATTGAAATCTGTGATAATAATAACAATATGAAGAAGACAACGTGTTCATGCATTGCCTGTCTGGAAGTCTTTCCTTTGACAATCAGTGTAGTATTGATTAATTCCACAATAAATGTATCATATCCATCTTATTTTGTATAAAAGACCCATAATGGCCTTATATATTAGCAAAATTGTATATT
>OMKZ01029284.1:2588-17300 GCA_900302535.1 Neoniphon sammara
GGGGGGGGGGGTGAAACTCATTTTGTACATGCAGAAATGTGTTGGATTGTAATAATGTATATACTGACACAGGAGAGTGAATGGTTAAATGGTTACTTACACAGCAGCAGGCTGTTACTGTGATCTGTATGGTGTTACGTCCCGGCTGACACACCTGTTTCAGGTACAAGGGCTTGTGAGAGGTTTTATTATCGCCTCTTTCAATGGACAGAGGGGTGGCATTGACGCTCACCTGATAGGGAAGAAAAGAACAGAGAGGCAGAGTTAAGACGCAGCAGCATCATAAATAGCCAAACATTAAAATCCAAGGAGAGGGGATGACACTTACTTGTACAGAGGCAGGCCAGTTAGTGTTCATCTGTCTGTCCTCATGATGGTAACACTTAAACTGCAACTCCAAATCTGGCCTGCAGGGGGAAACACAGCATAACTACTGTGTGTGTGTGTGTGTGTGTGTGTATGAAGGGGGAGACCTGAAGCATCTACTATTCTGAATTCATGTTGTACCTATGTTATCTTACAACTGAGTTATACAAATTACACAGCTAGGGGCTGGTCCCTGTTTTTAAACTGCTCACTATTATTCAAGACAGCAGGTCACACCGACAATCATAACTTAGCGTGCATGATTGGCAAGTTAAGCTTCTTACCTCAGCATGAGGGTCTTGTACACAGAATCTCTGAGATGGAAGGCATGATTACTGACGGCCAGGTTGTGCTCCAGCCTGAACGGCTCTAACACGACCCCATCTCGCACCGGGAAGGTCAGACGCAAGTCATCACTGGGGTTACCTTAAATGGAAAGCAGAGGGTGGAGGTGGAGAGAGACACATGTGTCACAACCAGCAAATCTATTTATCCACATACTGATTGTACAGGTTACTCCGTTTGATCCTGTCATGTGTCCCATGTGTTTTTTTTAATTTACAGTGTGCTTCCTGGTGTGGGTTTACTGCAGTGTTGGGTCTCACCTGTAGAGGGCTGCTGGGGATTTATGTTAGGCTTGCTGTCAGGTGCAAGGTAGTGGGGCTTTGTGTCCTGTCCTGGGGAAATGTAGGGAGGCATAGAGCTTCCAGGCGTCATCGGAGGGGTGGGATTCCCTCCCATAGGAGAGCTAGGATATCCTGGCATCACTCCACCCCTCCCTGGCTGAGAGTCAGGGAGGTGGAAGAGTGTTAAGCACTTTGAATCTCATGATGAAAGCCTCCAATTAACAACTTAAACACAAAAGTCTTGTGCAAGAACAACCCCTTACTGACACTTGAGTATAAATGTAAGTTACTGAAATAACTGGATCGGTATTATTCTGCATTATTCTACAGTTACGTCATCAGATGTTTGTGTTTGCTACTGCTATATTTGATTCAAAGCTTTAATAAGGGACTGAGGCGAGAGCATATGGGAGAACTGGACAGCATCCACAGATCCAGTGACTTACCCCGTTCACAGCAGCCTGTGTAAAGGCATTGTATCCACCTGTTCCTCCAGATGGCAGGCTGCCCTGGCCATTGAATGGCTCTGACTGGAGAACACACAGAGAAAACAAGCTCACAGTCCGAGCTAATAGTCTGACTGTCTGGCCTCAAAAGAGATAAGCAGTCATGCAGAAATGATACCTATGTAACGCACATATACATCAATGGAAGCCGTTAATTACATAAAAGAAGAAAAAGCAATTAGGTGATTTCTAATCACCACTGAAACTACATGAGAATGGGACATAGGTATGGGACAAGTAATGAAACTTACCTTATAATACTGGGAAGGATTGGGCTGACCAGATCCAGGGGGAAACTGTGCTGGGTTTGGTGGCCCAGAGGTGTACTGGCCCATGAGAGGCATCCGGTTGGTGGAATAAGAGGGTGAGGGGGCACAGCGTTGCTGGGGACCAGTGGGGTACTGCAGAGGCTGGTTAGGGTATGCTGACATCCCACCAGAGCTATACTGTTGCACTGGAAAACCCTGGAAAGAGGGGACAAAGTTTGTTGGTGCACATCACTCCATTAATGCTAAACAGATACTGAAGAGGAAGAAGACATTTTCCTATTCACAAACTGTTTTTTTTTTTTTAAATATTTAGGAGACAAACAGAAGAAATGAATACAATAGAGCAGGTTTGGAGAAAGTGTCGAAAGGGGAATAGTTAATGGAAAATGTAAAGTGTAAACAGGTATGCGCACATTTTGGTAACACTATTAAGGCTGTTCTTACCCTTGCTGGCAAATGGGCATCATTGCTAGCTGTGGCACCCCTTGTCTTTTAATGGCCATATTGAGTAGTAAATAAAATGTCTCCTTTCTTTCTGGTACATTAATGACATACTTTTATAAGTGTGCTTCACCAAATCCAAGTCGAGGTCAATTAGGAATGACTATGAATGGTCACTGACATACAATTAGCTTAAAAAGCTAATGACAGCAGTGTTTCAGCTTCTGTGTTCCTAAGCATATGGATGCAACTGGATTTTTTACAGCTAACTTTGTAAAACGAGAATTGGGAAGTTCCAAACCATGAATCCAATGAGGAGGTGAACACAGCATAATTCCACCTCAGTCTAATCAACAGGTGATGACTACAAGTTTCACCTGGAAGATGTACAGTGAAGTACTGAGATCAATCAGAGGGCCAGAGATTTCTTAACAGGTATCTTTGCTGTTGGTGTGAGGAAACCAAACCAGGGTTCAGGAATGGTTGGGGAAACTCTGGTATTAAAGGAATACTCCAACGTTTTGGGCAAAATGCCCTTTTTCCGACTTACCCAGACTGAGACAAGATGTTCAATACCATTTTCACCTCTGTACATCCAGCCTAGCTCCGTCAAAGTGAAAAAAATAAACCTTACAGCAACTCCGAAACTAGGAACTATAAGCGCTGAACATCTACAGTTCCTACCATCTTACTTCTCCTAAAACGACTCTTGTTTTAAAAAAAATATTCCAAGACATGTATTTCATTACCATGTAACACACGATACATTGTGTAAATAAGACAGCTTCGGAGATGCTGTAAGGTTTTTTTCACTTTGACAAAGCTAAACTAATGACTCCTATAGACTTCAAGTTTTTATGCTAAGCTAACAGCAAAAGCTACCCATAGGAACCGAACCAGTGGACGTACAGAGGTGAAAATGGTATCAAACATCTTGTTTTAGTCTGGGTAAATTAGAAAAAGGGTACTTTGCACAAAATGTTGGACTATTCCTTTAACTTAAACATTCTACAATTTGTCTGTGTGACCTATGGCACATACGTGACTCCCTCACTGACCTCTGAATGGAAAGGTCGTTTTAGCCCTTGCTGTCCACCTGGATAGCCTCCATGCTGGGGCATCCTCTGAGTCTGGGCAGGGTGAGAGGGATACAAGCCCCCAATGGAAGGTAGAGGGCCAGGCCTTGAGGGAACCATCCCACCAGGATTCATCCCTGGTGGGCCACGGGGGCCTGAGTGAGACAGGAACTGGGTGCTGTAAGAGGATGCTCCACCCATCTGGAGAAGGAAAGGGAAGTACGACAGCAGGGGTAACAACAAAGCATAGTAGCTATTTAACACACCTCAGGCAAACAGTGTATACGTGGGGTTGACAAAAGAAAAGCAGTGCTAAAAAGAAAAAAATTAATAATACATCAATAGAGAGACAGAGGAAAGGTGAATCTGCGTTTACAGAGTGGTTTATCCTGGGAGCAAAGTCCCATTTACGACTGGCTTCAAATAATGATCAATCCAATAATTCCCTTTGCATTTACACTCTGTAGATCGATGTATTCTCATTTGCATTCTGTCTGATCAAATCTCATTTTTCATTTTTCTCATTTTCCCACCCCAAAGTACAAAGCAGCATGATACTGTACAGCCTAGTTTTACTCATTTGAGGTCAAAAGGATTGTCTTTTACAATTTTTGTTGGAGGCTAAAGATAAGACAACTGGTTGCTTTTGATACAATAGTGTTTTCAGCTGCTTTGAGCATTACACAAGTGACTCCTATTGATGGGGAAAAGAAGAAATGACTGGTGGAAGCTGATTATGGTGGAGTCCTGCAGTGAAGTTGAGTGAAAGCAAACTTCAGAGTGAGTCACAACCTTTCTACCCTGTGGGCAGTACTTTTTCACAAATGTGAACACCTTGTACAGATCGCATTAACCCTGGGACCTCATGTATAAAAGTGTGCATAGAATCCACACTTAAGGGTTATATGTGCACAAAACAGGGCACGTATGTACAACCAAAAATAATGTGTATAAATTTGTATGCAAATCCCCCTTTATGAATTCTGATAATCTGGAAATGCTATGCATGTAAACAAACCTACACTCTGCCCCTTAACTCACACATTTAACCAAAGATGATGAATGAAAGTCTCTTTGTGATTACTGATATGCAGGTAAATGTAGGTGTCAGTCCATTCTCTGTGAGAAAATGGCAAGACAGCAAAGAGAATGTTTCCCTTTGGCCTCAGTTCAGATATCACCAACCAAAAAAAGAGTTTGAGTGGCAACATGTGAGCAGCTAGAAGCAGTTAATGCTGTTAGCTGCCTTCATGAAACGAAAATCGACAGTGTCAGTGCCACTGGCAAGGTCGAGGAGATCCTGCAGCTCTGTCCCCTTGACAAATGTCTGGAAACCCTACAGGAAAGCCTAATTAGTGTCACTGTGCCAGGGAAAAGAGGGTGACATTAAAACAACATGAGAGGAAGCTGAGACTGCTGTGAGTGACTCAGGTATAGTACATGGGTCTTACGTTAGAAAAAGCGAACCTTACCATGCATTCAACGATTCACTCATTTGATTTGACTAAATAAAAAAAAATACACAACAGATCCTTTTATAAACTTGTGACAGTCTAATTGCTTAACACCTTCTAGCAATTATTAGCGACATAACTTAAAATGAAAGTTTACAGCCACAGATGATTTCTGGGCAGACTAGATGGCTTTTAGACTAAAGCAGATAAAGAAATGACTGATGATAACCGAATAAATGGCGATGATTTTATGGAGGCTCCTCTGGGATTTTATTATTTCTAATGTGTAATTTGATATGGAGCATAAAGCTTATGCTGCTAAATAACAACATTTATAACAGAATCAGAGTTTTTTGCTCATTTCCTGCATTCCCTTGGAATTTTATATTACTTTATATTACTTTTATTTTCCAAAGTTTTTAATCATGTTATGAGATATGTGCAATTTTGCTTTATTTACTGTTTTTAAAAGTAAATATTTTGAGACAAGTGCTGTGTAAATATTATAAGCTACTCCAAATAAAGAGGAGAGCAGCAAATTAAAGCTCTAAGTTAGTTCTAGCTAGTATTGTTCATTTAATTTTACAGGCTGTAACTGGTGAAAGTGTCTTGCTTTGGTTTGCATGTTGGCTCAACAGTGTTGTGATTGACAAAAGGTGGATTCTCATGTAACTGCAGAGAGCGTTACCAAGGACAGCTTTCATTTGCACTGAGTCAAATTTTTAGCTAAAATTACAAAATGATTCCCTGGTTAACAGATAAAAGTGCGTCCCTCTTTACGTCCCAGGTTATAGCACAGGCAGAGACAGACATTTACCTGGCCATAGCTGAGTTCCTGATTCTGTTTTTCCTGTATTGCAGCAACAGTTGCTGTAGCGGTGGCAGTTGCTGTGGCGGCGGCAGCGGCTACAGCGGCTGCAGCAGCTTGGGTGAAGTCTGAGGGAGGACGAACACCCAGACCAGCACCTCCACTGTTACCAGAGTAACTGTAGGGAGAGGGGGAGATTGGGAGATGGGCAGGTTGTGAACTTAGAGCTGACTGCAGTGTTTCCCATACATAGGCTCATCTGTGCCGCACCACCACAAAATAAAAAGTTGAGTCAGTGTTTGGAAACTGATCTAATTTGATCTGTAACACTATGCCTAATGTGCACATCACATCATGTCTGTCAACTGGTGATATTATATAATACGAATGTATTAGTAAATTTGTGGCACTTTTTAATCAGATATGTAAAAAATCGCTAAAAAATCGGAGTTAACATAGGTGCCGTACAAAGACTGGAATATTACAGCAGTTAGGACACACTGCTCTCAGTGTAGAGTAAGTCTGCCTCACAACCACCACCACAAGTAAACTGTCAACCTGTGGGAAACTGTGAGTGTATGACTGTGTGAGGCTTTTTCATAGCATGAGTCAGAGGCTCAGAGCAGTGGGTGAGACCACCCACTCTGACATACATTTCAGTGAGTTGATGCAAAACCACCAAAGTAATGGCACGTACAGTACGGAACAATGCAGTAAAACCATGTTCAAAACAGGGCTATACAAGCAAAAGACCCATAAAATTAAACGTTCTAAAGGTTTTTAAATGATCACAGTCATTAGGTTTTAGGTTTTCACATTTCCCCCAGGATAAGAACATCTAAAGGAGGGATGGGCAACAATATACCATTGAGGCCAAGTTTTCAGTTCAACCAAACACCGCATCGGCTAATTTTACTGAGTACCACCTTCTACCAGAGAGGAGGAACCACAGGCGTAGATATGGAATGCCAAAATGTCCCTACCAACATTTACAATTACTCTCTGATGAATTGACTCTGGCCCACACCTGCTCTGTCCAGTGACGCTGCAGTATCAGAATGACGTGGAAGAGCGTGAGAGTGCGGGCAGGTTTTCAAGAGTGTGGGTGAGCAGGGAGCTGGTGGGAGTCAAACTGTACCTCTTCAAACTCCAAAATATTTTGTGATGATGCTTTATTTTGATCTTCAGTGAGTCTTTTCCATTCATATATATAGTTATTTTGGCTTTGTCTCTTTTCTTCTCCTTTTACTGTTGCAAAACTGCTCAAAACCTTGGCTACAGTAATGACAACTTAAAGGAATACTCCAACGTTTTGGGCAAAATACCCTTTTTCCAACTTACCCAGACTGAGACAAGATGTTCGATACCATTTTCACCTCTGTACGTCCGTCACAGCTCCATCACAGAGAAAAAATCAACCTCACAGCAACTCTGAAGCTCTATCTTATTTACACAATGTATCATGTGTATTTGAAATACACGTCTTGGAATTTTTTTTAAAAACGAGGGTCGTTCAAAAAAAAATCCAAGACGTGTATTACTGTGTTAAATACGATACATTGTGTAAATAAGACAGCTTTGAAGTTGCTGTAAGGTTTATTTTTTCACTTTTACGCAGCTAAGCTAATGACTCCTGTAGTCTTCAAGTCTTTATGCTAAGCTTACACAAAATGTTATCCATAGGAACCGAACCAGTGGACATACAGAGTTGAAAATGTTATCCAACATCTTGTCTCAGTCTGGGTAAGTCAGGAAAGGGTATTTTGCCCAAAATGTTGGAGTATTCCTTTAAGGTCAAGTTTTGTTTTGTTCTTTTTTTCTTTCTATGGTATGGTATGGTATATATTTTATTTAGTGTTATGCACCAAAGGTGCCCAGCCCGCATGGGCTTATAAGACACTTGATAATAATAAGCAAAACAAGAGCAATAACAATCAAAAAGAAAGAACAAATTTAGATCTAGATCATCTCCATACATATCAATATCAAACTAAATAATCCTTCTCGATGGACATTAGAGCTAGAGAATTTTGGCTTAGACACATCAAAGGCACAGACTGTGCTTTTAGCACATCAAAGATGAAGTGCTGTCTTACACTGTTGGTAGGCATCTAACACAAATGGAGCTAGGTGAAACACCTTGTCTGTAAATAGGTACTGAAGTCGACATTCATCACATAGAAAACAAATCAGGGCTTTCTGCAGGTACTTTCAGGAAAGGCCTATTTCTGAGATTATGATAAAATGGACAGTACAACAAAAAGTGTATTTCATTTTTGACCTCCCAGATCACACAGATGGCACTTTCTGTTTTCCTCTGGAATTGAGTGAAAACGTCCGGTTTCCACTGCTAGAGGCAAAATACCATATCTCAACTGAAATGATGTGTCCCTACGAACCTTTAAAACAAGCCTAAACTCCTGAGAGGAACTAATCAGTGAAATCAGCTGCTGTGGTGTTTGGTTGACATGAAAACCCACAAACTCTTTGCCCTACAGGGACCATGGCCTACAAGCTTTTTTAAAATGCCTGTTTAGCATTAACATTAAAAAGTTTTAATCAGTGGCAGTCATACTGACTCATCAAATTATTTAAGCGTACCTTCCACTGTAGCCCGAGGTTGGGTTGTAGGCAGAGCTGGGACGTCCGTACATGCCCGGCTGGCCGTAGCCCTTAGAGACGGCATCTCCATAGGACTGCTGTCCCATGAACTGGGAGCCCATGCCGGCCCCCATACCAGGGCTGCCTCCAGGCATCATGTGACCACCGGAGTTCTCCCCTGGACCCATGGGTGCACCAAACACCTATAAGGGAAACGCAGGATGAACAGGTATAAACAAGAGGATAGGAACCACAAAGGGATGAATAAGTTCAATGAAATGAAGTGTTGTGAGAGGACAGGCAGTAAAGACACAAAGACCGCTTTATCGGGAGAAGAATGAGTGACAGATAGAGAAGAACATGAAACAGGATGGAGAAAAAAATGACAAAGGGCAGTGAGTTGTGTGTTACCTGGCTGTGTGTGGGATTGGTCACGCCCCACACTGTGGTTACTACGGAGAGAGATCCTGTGTGCTGATTGGTGCCTGGTTGCCAGGAGACAGAGTCATTTAGGAAGGAGCCGTCACTGCTGCAGATGGATATGGGGTTGAGTTATTAGGATGGAATAGCAAGGTTCAGAAGAGGTGCCTTGTTTTGGAGAGAGCATTTGTCCAGGCAAGGCCCTAACAGTATGGTCAACAAATTACCCAACATAAGCAATGTTCTACCTTTAGATAAAGTTTTAGTTGGTAACCTTCTGACGACTCATTGTGTATAAGGACAGACCATATCAAGAGTTGAATATTACCAAGCCATGATTTCACTTCGTAACAGGACGTAACTTTAATGGTTTAGTTATTTGAGGGTTGAGGTTACCCTCTACTTCCTCCTTTTAAAACCATTTCTGAAACAGGAAACTACCACAACAGCATTACTGCCATAACACGGCATTTGCAGAGGGCTTGCAAAGTTGCCGTCATTATCAAAATAAGAGTTGTTTCCTTTTTTTGCTGTTTCAAACATACTTTTATTGTGCTCTCTTACTTTCAATCCACACCATTTTCGGAAGCTGCTTTACAAATACTGTCAGTGAGTTGGCAACACCATCTCTTGCTTTTTGGAGAGAAATGGAGCAGTCAATAGACTTAGTCAAACTAGTGTGACTGCATTCAATTATAGAGTATCTTGGCTTGAGTGGACCTACTTAAGATGCCTATAAAAAGGAAGAACAGACAAAACAGAGACAAGTCACTAGTCTTGTGCCTAAAACAGTTTGTCCTAATTATTTCTGTTGTGCAATTTTTGGGAAAAACTAGCCAGTTCATAGCCATAGACATGGATTGCTAGTAGTCTCTGATCCTATCATTATTGAGGTGTACTGATCAACAGCGCAGCTGGATCTTGAACCTGAATGTTACATCTCCTATTTTGGGGACATAACAGTGCCAAGGCTACAAGATTTCTCTGGTGTATGAGAGTGTCCCTTCCTTCCAGTGCCAGAGTTTAAAACTAGCGTTCAGACACTCAGGACACAGCCCTGATTCTCAGTGACACGTGATAAAAACACACATGAGCATTTAGGCAAAATCTGGCATCTTTATTTACCAGTTCATATTAGGTCATATAAGTGCATCAAAATTGCAGCAACATGGAAAAAGCGTATCCACCTATGCCATGATGCACTAAAATTTTGTTACGTCATGTTTCTGTCCACTGTTCATGTCAGTGTTGTCAGTTATGTCCTTCTCAGTGAAGAGGAGGAAAAGGAAAAGTTTTCAGCGGTGTCAGTCAACTTAATAGTCAGGTATGCTGTATCCTATATAATATCACTAGCTTTTTGAAGGGTCTGTCCATACCACTGGTATTAAAATAAATGTCTGCACATCAGTATCAGCCAAGCTAAATTAGAGCCATCTGGTGTCAGCCACTGAGTGAACACCGCCTCTAAAGTCACTTTACTGTGCTACACTGGCTGTGTTACACTGTGTCCACTGGCAGAGACCAGAGAATTACTGGGTTCAGAATTGGTCTACATTAGTGTTCAATAAATTTTTTTAATAGGAAATAAATAAAGAACACAACAACAACACACGGTTTCCAGTGAAATACAATAAAATTATTAAGCACAGGTTATATGTAGATAAGTACGTAATTAACCACTGAGTTGCATTCTGAGATTCCACCTCAGGCAGGAAATGGAAATAGGAGAGATACAGCAACTTACAGACGAGTGATTTAGCAATTTAACATAGTCTGCGGTGATGTGTAATAAGCTTATTTAATTTTAGAAAATTTTAATAACATTACATTACATTAAATTCCAAGGGATTCTCTACATTGTCAGCAATGAGTGATATTACACTAAGGCTTCCTTCATTGTAAATTGTTTGAAAAATGATGTCTAATTCTAAGTATTCATCAGAGAAAGTAGGCCAGCTGCAAGAGATCAAGTAATGAACACAGCTTCAAATCACTATCAAAATATTTATTACTATGAAAAAAAGAAAAAGAAAGAAAGAAATGTTCTTGGTTCAGTGAAGCATATTGACATGTATGATAACATTTTAAACTTATTTAGGTGTGCTCGTTGCCTATAGGCCTTCTAAATTTTTCACAGTGGTCTCTATTAGTTGGCTGTTTCATTGGTTTAGAAAGAAACTAGAATAAAAAATGTGTGTAAATAAAGAGAACAACAACAATACAGGCTTTAAAAGACCATACTATACAGGTGTTAGCCTAATGTATTATATTTTATGTATATACTTTACATTACTACCAACCATTTTACAAAGATACTTTTTTTTTTTGGATGTCTGAATGTGTTAATCCAACCTTCCAGGTGGTGGAAAATGATATGCAGAAACTTGAAACCTGCTGGAGACTAGTAATCCATCACATTTATCATCACGCCAAGGTGCATTTTTTTTTTACACAACCACTGCGTTGTAATGTAACTTTAATGCCCCCATCGATATGAAAAGTCTACAAATCTTTTGGTGCGTTCAGATGCTGGTGGGAAGCTCCGACATCTGGGACTTCAAAGTTGGCTGCCAAACAGCATTTTATATGGTCTGAAAACCAAACCCATTAGACAAACAACAAGCAAATATGGGCATTGTGAAAAGAATGAGGTGGATTTTGGCCAACTTTTGTCTTAGTAAAAGTCACACTGGTTAGTCTAGCTAACTACCTAATAGGGAATTTGTTGTTTTTTTTTCGATTTATTTGATGGCATGTGAATGCCATTTTTACTACATGGAACTCAACTGCTTTCAATGCAGAGACAGCAGAAAATGCATTTCCAGAAAAGAAAAGTTTGTTTTACAGACATAATGCAAGCATCCATGTCTTCTAAACCTCGGCACAAATACTGGCCAGAGCAGCACAGAATTTAAGGTGCGTTCATCATGTGAACATTTGAAGAAAACAACCAACCAACCAAGCAAACAGGGAAATCAACAAAACATTCAAAAATCTAAAAATGGAAATAAGCCTTTCTCCAGCTTCAGCAAACATGTTTACATGACATTTTCTGTACCCCATCCCTCTCTGCTTGGTGGTAACACCCCAAAATACAATATGAGGCCATTATAGCCCCAACAACAAACATTACCAGGCCAGCAGCAGACAGCCAAAAGCCGACATAACTGAAATCAGACAGAGGCAGAGCAGGTGAGGGGTCATATGGGAACTACCTAGTGGTTTACCTCAGGACACTTGACTACACATAACCAGTGTGTGTGTGTGTGTCTGTGTACCTTTGCGGAGTGGGAGGCAGGGAGGGTTTCATGGAGTTGAGGGGGTTCATCGGATGAATGGAGGGATCATTAGAGAGTCCCTGCCGTCTTGAAGTGGCAGCCCTAAGAGAGGGAGACATAAAGAAAATCAGAGTTACTTGTAGCTCATTTACTGCAGAGCAACAATTTCTCATCCGTAGAGCCCACACTGTGTGCACAAAGGCACAGCACCCTCCTACTCTGAGCCACTCACTTTAATCTGTGTGTGTGTGTGTGTGTGTGTGTGTGTGTGTGTACTGTGCACATCAAAATGTTAGCCTATCACTGACTGCTGTAGCTCTGATACCTCTCAAAGCAGGGGGAGGGGTGCTGGGAGCTAAATTTAGCTCGCTGATTTCAAAAGGAATTTAAGAGAACAGAGATGTGAAGAGGCAGACTCTTCTCACTGAACACTGACTTAAAAACACTCACCCTCCAACACACACGTACACACAACTTGAAAGCCGCTGAGAGAATTTTCTTGTGCTGTCATTTTGTTCATAATAACTCCTACATGTAGGCCCTATGGTGCCTCTCTCCATACACCTTTCCTCTATATTTATTCCTCATTACACTCCATCTCTCCTCTCCTCTCACCTCCCACCAGGCTAATAATATCCTTTATCTAATGGTTACCAACTTACATGCTAATTTCCCACCAACATCACAGCCTTGAACAACCCCTCCCCCTTCCTTCTCTCCGGTTTCCTTTTCTTACACGCAGATTTGGGTCAGACACCCCACGTCTTGAGGAGAGGGAGGGCTGAGGGGAGGAGCAGGGTGTAGCCAATATGCTTGTGGTGAAGCAAGTGGGAAGCTAATAATCAGATTGGATCACGTGACGGCAATCCTGATTCCCCTGCCTTCAAAGGATACTGTCAGGCACCCAACAGCACCTTGCAACTTCCATCACAGCAACGCCAAGGAAAAACAACATAGGTGTTCTCTTAAAAGTCTCTTCTAAAGGATGACAGACTACTGCATAGACAGTGTTATTGACTGCATCTAAGATTGTTATCCACGTGCTGAAAATATGCCCCTATTAAACACGCACAGCCTCAGGCCCATTAAACTCTCTTTGGGTATGAACGACTTGCGGCACAGGCTGTACCAGCGCTGGAATGAGCAGGACTCGCTGTTCTCTCACCTCTCTCTTCGCCTCTTTTGACCTCAGCTGCTCGTCCTTTTCCTCACCCTCATCTCTGCCTCTCCAGCCGTCCCCTTGCTGTCATCCCACTCCTCGCTGTCAGCTCTTTCACTGGCCGTTTGTCCTTTCCTCTTCCTCCCACCTCTCAGCCAGTGCCATCATCCCCACAGACAAGACACTACAGGCATTCACTAAACTGACCCACAATTTGGTTATTTTTATGATATGATCGATTTTTTTTCTGTGTAAATACATAAGAGACAAACAAATGAGGTCAGAGTTCATAAGGCTGGTGATATGTTGTCCAAAATTAGTCCAATATCTATTTTACAACAATCCAGGAAACCTTTGTTAACATGATTTGTATAAACAGATCAAAAAAGATGACTATGCGGAGGCTGCTGCTGGTACATTTATATAGGAGGGGAAAGACATAAAGTTCACCCCAGGTGTTTGCATTTACTACAGCAAAGACCATCATTTATTTTCCACAAAATTCTGAGTAATTAACTGTTAGATTCATTAAAGGTTTTGTAAACAAAGCTAAAAAAAAAAAAAAAAAAAAGGTAATTGAAAGAACTGATGCATAAATTTAATCAATGTCTTGTTTAATCAGTGCAAGTCTGTGATACAATTTAGCATGAAATGTCCAATGGAGACGTCAAGCCTTTTCTCAGTTTTGAATGTAGCTGCCATGGCGCAACAAGTCGCCTTTCCTTCACATGACATCACATGAGAGGCTCCTCCAGGTTCTCCGGTCTGGGGCCAGAAAGCTATAATCACATTCAAATAAACTGCTAACTAATCAGTTAATCAGCAGTTATTCCTTAACATCATTTTCATTCATGTTTAGAAAAGCTTGTTGTCCATATGGATGGAGGGAAAGAAGATCCCAAAAATGGCCAGTACAGTGGGATAAGGTTGATTAAATAATCCCTCTATCACTTAAGCAAATAAAACACACAAACACAGTGATGAGTTATTAACTATCAGTCGTTTCAACTTACAACCTGAACCACAAAATCAAGTAAATGAACCAATGAATGTTTGAACAAAAGAGGAGCTGAAGCACAGGATTTGATGTTGCAATCCAAGATGAGCAGTTATACAGAAGTCCAATTCAGATGTCAAATGAATAATGACTACAGAGGACATCAGGCTATGTGGTTCTGAATCTACAGCACCATCAGACAGGCAGCACCATTCACCAGCCACCTAATCTAAATGTTACAGGGCTGAATGAGTGAGGGCAGCTGTGTCACTGGGGTTATTTCACCTCCATCACACCTTTTCTGAAAGGAATACTCCAACGCTTTGGACAAAATGCCCTTTTTCCGACTTACCCAGACTGAGACAAGATGTTTGATACCATTTTCACCTCTGTACGTCCACTGGTTCAGTTCAGATGGGTAGCATTTTGTGTTAGCTTAGCATAAAGACTTGAAGTCTACAGGAGTCATTAGCCTAGCTCCATCACAGTGGAAAAAATAAACCTTACAGCAACTCCAAAGCTGTCTTACATGCACAGTGTATCATGTGTGTTTGAAATACACATCTTGGAATTTAAAAAAAAAAAACGAGGGGGGAAGTTAGATGGTAGGAACTGTAACCACTGAACATATGTGTTCATCGGTTATAGTACCTGCCATCTATCCTCTCCTAAAACGACCCTTGTTTACCAAAAAAAAAAAAAAAAAAAAAA
>OMKZ01029288.1:8586-33007 GCA_900302535.1 Neoniphon sammara
CCGCGGCACCGCCCAGCGGGCTGCATCATCATGATCATCATCTTCCGGCCGGCCCGTCCCGCTTCCAGCGGCCCTCCTCCTGCTTCCACAGGGACAGGAGCGCTCCGATAAAAACCGAGGAGAGAGGGAAAACGAACACACTCCGAGCGATATATCCCAAGGACACTGACTGTGCCACTCGAGGGATACTGAGAAGAGAACGCATCGAAATCCGCTGCATTTGGTAAGAGCTTCTTTGTCTTGTTTCTTCTTTGTGCTTCAGGATCCGTGCAATTGTTCTGAAAATGTAGGTCTAGGCTATTCAGCTGCAGTCTAAGTGACAACTTCTGTTCCTATTGTTTCAGTCTGAATAATGCCATCAGATAAGTAGTTTATATCGGGATTATGAGTTTGCGGTTGTGGAATTCATAATAGGCTTAGATGATGACACAGTCGTGAGATACCAGAGATTGCGTGGCTGTCAACTTTTGAGCAACAAAAAGAAAACTGTTGTGTTCTTGGTTTCATTGGGATTTGATGAAGCGTTTGCGAAGTAAACAACATGATGAATAGACTGGGCTGAATCTTAGCAGTTGATTTCAAATGCTGGGCAATATTGCAATGTTTTCATTTATAGTTTTTCAACAGAATCTTATGGTGATGATATAGTGGAATGATTAAGACAGACAGTTATTATGTCTAACTTTATTCTGAACAGCAAATACTCCTTAAAATCTTGTACAAAATGAGATCTGAAACAAATCATTTTGAGATTACAGTTTTATGATGCTTTGTGCAGCTCAATGCTGTAAGCATCAAAGTGATTTTGAATGTTGGCAAATGTCAAGTTCAATGTTGTAATAACTTTTTATGATTATCATGCTATAACTTTGTCCATATCAACCAGCCCTACTAGTTTCACACCACCTGTATCAGTGGGTGAAAGTGTGCGTCATTCTGGGTTAACCAGTGCTTGCTCATTCATTTGGTATTCCCTTGCTCTCTCACCTGTCCTCTAACACCCGTTTCTTCTGCATCTCTCTATTCTTCTCCATATGTTTTGTCCAGTATGACTAAACATTCCTTTGTATCACCTATTCACTTCTCATTCCCACGCTCCTCTCAGTCAGTAGATATGTCAGAATGAGATTGTTGCAAAACTCTTTGCAACAAATAAACAGCTGCACGTTCTTTGGACGTTTCTGTTATGAGATAAGTGTGAGAACAGGCTGATTTACTCCTCCTGGCTCAGTGCGTGTATTTCTGAAGAAAAACCCTCCCGTGACACCATGGTTCCAAGTATGTGTGTGTGTGTGCGCGTGTGTGCTAGTGCATGCATGTATGACTAACTCTGGATTGGATCGTTGACCTGCAGGCTCTTATCGGGTGAGGTGGATTCATGTCTGAGCTATCGCCTTGGGAATTCCCCTCCCTAGCATCTGTCAACGCTGAAGTTCTCCATCTCACTGGTACCTTGTACTGCTGCGTCTTTGCATGCTGAAAACCAGCAATTTCTACTAATGAGCTGCATTCTTCACAGTGTGTTCAGCAGGGTTTACACCAGCTGGGGCCTAAGACTGATTCTTATGACTCACGCAATCGGAGGGTCAGGCCTATAAGCTCTAAGTCATTGCAGGTCAGACAGTGGACAGCCCTGGGTCAGTCTGTTGACAATGGTCCGAGGGTGAAGTCAGATTTCTGGGGATTTTGTGGCAGCAAGCTAATAACCGCCGTTCACTCTTGCATCTGAATAAACTCTCTTTCTCATCCTCGATCTTGCTCATGCCTCTGACTTGAACAAGGGAGCTGTATGTTCATTTAAAGGCCACTGGCACTGCTTGAACATCACGTTTATGACTCCATCTGTATGTCCATCCCCATCTGTCTCTGTGCAGCCCTGGAAGATGGGATGACTCAACTGTTTGTGCATGAAAGACAGCACTACTCACCGCCTTTCTGCTGACCTCTGGGGTTTTAGTTTCTTTGCTCCACTCTCCTCGCTGTCTCCCTTTCTCTACTTTCTCTCCCCCCTCTCTACACCTTTTTCCTGACACTGCTTTCATCTCTTTCCATGCAGTTACCCCACTCTCTCCATCCTCTCCTCAGTTAATTCTTTTCATTTCCAATGTCATCACCTGCTCCTTGTCCTCTGAGTCTGTGGTTCTTTCTGCAGCTCCCTTCAGCCCTCCTCATAGAGAGAGCAGGGCTTTATATTGTGTGTAGCATGAGGCCGAAAGACTACAATGCAGCTCTCTGTTCTGCGGGACATTACAGAGCCAGATCACATCAGGTTTAATGAAGCTTGACTTGAAAACCTTCAGTAAGGAATGGCTAATGCCTTCCAAGGAGCTTACCATACTTACATGATGTCTCATAACAGGCAGAGGCAAACATATCTCATGCATACAAAGTGTACAATAGGGAGAAGCCATTGTAACTGAACTAAACTTTAGGGGTCCCTGCAGGTCAGACTAGTTCAAACCAGCTTCATATTATGATGTTTAGATGTTCTACCAGGAAACCTGGCGTGAGAAAAGAATGAGAGCATTGTTTACAATTCAGTCCCACAAGTGTTTAGCTCTCTAAGAAATATTGTTATGAAAGTAACTTTGCCGCCAAAGATAATCAGACCTTAAGAATGGTCCCCTAAACTCTGTAAAGGTGTTTCCTGCATCAGTTCCTCTCCTGGGTAGTTTATTTTCTAAAGAAAGTGGGTAGTCCACCCATTTCAAGTACTTTATCAATTCCCATGGCGGTCACAGTGATGAGAGACAGGAAAAGTAAGCACGGAGACATTTTACAGCATATTGTGCACCATAATTCAGTCTTCACAGGCAGATGCAAGGCCATGGTCAATGCCAGTGCAGCCGTTTGATGCCACGTGTGAGTTCAGTATGCGAACTATCCTTCAATTTATGGGCTTTTCTTTATTTAGTGTCCCATAAACACTGACACCTGACCTGACACTTTGACCGTGTTACTGGAAGACAGGAATGTCTCACCACCGACCTTTACAAACTAAGCACACCGTCATCATCACACAACCTCGCGAATGGACAGATGAACTCACCGCTAGTGTTGAAGATTGTGGTCAGCACTTCAAATCCAATTCCTTTAAGTATACTGTAACTGCATGACACAAGTGGCGATAGGAAATGAATAACTTTGGCGGGCTACCCATCGCTATTAGTTTTGGGTGTAAATCTAACAGGGTGGTTGTGCATGTGTGTGTTTGTGCGTATCCGCCTGTCTTATCTGTTTACATGTGCACACTCCACTGATGTGGTGCGTCTTAAAATTGCTGCCGCGAAGCTTCTGCTGACTCATTGTCTGGCTCGAGCTTTAGTCCCACTTCAATGCTGCCTTCATTTGTTCCATTCATATTTGACCTACAAGCAGAGCCACAGTCTCTTCAGCTCCTTGGGCAATTTGCTTGGTCATACATGTTTTCTTCACCACGCAGTCAGAAACAACCGTTAACCCACTGGGTGTGACAGACAAAATATTTTAATCACTTCAAGGGAATTAGTTCAACTGAATTCTGCATAAAATGAAAAGAGCAGCCGACTATACCACAAATTTGCCTTGCACCCTGCAAATTAGATCTCTTCCAAGGTTTTGTCTGTGCGTATGCTTACTTTTATGTGTGTATGCATTAAGTGTCCTCAAAGGGAGCTAAAGCCCAGGCTTCACAGGGTTGTGGGATTGTCAAAAAGCAGCTGATAATCCTGTGGCCCCCAAAGCGGGGCCTCGTCATGACAGATACCACAGACTTTAACGTGGGTGGGATAAACATATGTGAATGCGTGATGTGTGTTTGTGTGTTGATATATGCAAGTTTGTGAAGCACACTGTGTACATTGGCAGGACTTTAGCAGGAAACACATGTTTTTAGCTGACAGGGGTGGAGAGAGGGGCGACTGAACAGAGCCGAACAGCTGCACAAAGGAAACAAAAAGGAAACGAGACAGAGCAGCGCCTGTTATTGATGTCCTGCCAATGAGGTTCAGTTAGGGGGGTAAAAAGCAACGAGTAACAGGGTTTTTTTCATTGGGTTGACACAAGGCTAGCTTTCAAGGGACGGGCCTCTTAATGGTGAGTGTGTGTGGGTGTGATTGTGTGTGTTTTCAAAGTGAAATCCTGCAGGGGAGTCTTTGTTCCAGTGACAATGAACAGAGAGAACAGAGAATCTTTGTGTATAGGGGAGATGATTAGCTCTATGTTCCTGAACACTATGTGTGTATGTATGTGTGTGTGTGTGTGTGTGTGTGTGTGTGTGTGTGTGTGTGGCTGCCAACGTAGCTGCTTTACTTGAGCAATATCAAAACACCACACGGTCTTCAATTAGATCAGTCAGCCACACAAGATGAGTCAGTGAAGAACCAGTCTGCGGTAAATGGTGTGTAAAAATGCACATATAGTGTGTGAAGTGTGTGTGCAGATGAGTACTGGTGTGTGTCTGTGTCTGTGCATTGTATGTGTCTTTTTGGACTTGTAAACAACTTCTTAATGCAATATTGCGATCATTAATATTTTTCATGCTTTTTTGTGTTCAACTTCCTTTTATCTCTCTTCTTTCCCATTTTCTCTTCAAGTTTCTCATTTTCCTTCCTCCATCCCCCATCTTCCCCTTTGGTGACTCATGTTTACTCACACTTGACTGAGGAGCAACAGGCGCTATCTGCAGTTTTACTTTTCAACACAATCTTTTAAACAGAGAGGGGGAGTATGTCTGATAAAAAAAGTCTTTCCCAGTGTTTAAAGAAAGAAATATGGGTCCGATTGCTTTTTGTTGCCTGAGGCTTTGCCCTGTTTTCCATTGCTTTCCTTTTAGAGTATTGAGTCATTTTATCCACCTACATCTGCTGCTTGGCTCTGTTAAAGATGGCATGCTGTCAAGATGGTGCAGAAACTCTCTGCATGCTATGGTCACGCTCGAGGGTTGTCCGGTCTTAGTCCTTTCATTTTTGTGGCCTCTGTTTGATGTGGTGGTCAGTGTTTAATTTTTGAAACAGCAAAGTCAAGATTATTTGCCTTCAGTTTCTCCTGCTGGGAAAAATGCAGAAATTACGATAAATGCATGAGTTATACTGGACTGTAGCCTATGTGTAAAAAGGTGAAGTGAAGATTTTGGTAGAAAGTGACACAGAAATGAATCAGGGAATTGGGTCAGTGGAGAAGAAGAGCGAGGAGTCTCAGTTATCCCATAAACACAAACGTGAACTGGTTGAACTCATTTGTTCTTCTGAATGAAGCTATCAGATCAGGCCCATAACAAGGCTATTACAACTTCCTGTCTGGTTGTAGAAGGCCGACAAGAAATCAACACAACTTCAAGGAAGTAGAAATGACATCCATTTCCCGTGTTTAACTCCACCTTACCCGCCCTTTCCTCTGCACTTGTCTCTCCTGCCCAAAGGAAGAGTTTACATTAGAGGAAGGCGTGGGTCTGCAGGAAGGAAGCAAAACACAGAAACATCTGAAAGTTATGACAAGCATAAGAGGTGTCCAGTGTTGACCTTTCTTCCTGAAATGCTTTTCCTAGTATTGATGACACGTTTACAATAGGAGATTTCCACTGGTGAAAATACATATGTTAAAGGAGCAGTTCATCCAAAATACAAAAAAGAAGGTATTTTCTCACTTACCTCCAGTGCAATCTATCCATCCATTAAGTTTCTGTGTGATTTGATGAGGTTTCGCGACCTTCCCTGTCTTCCAGCATCCTGAGCTGGATGGGTGATCTTTTGTGGGGCTCAAACCATCACAAATGTACACGCGAAAAACTTTTGCATGTTTCTCTGGGAACCATGTCCTGCTGAAGATACAGGTTTCCTGTGTGTTAAGCAGGAAATAGTTCCCAATGAAACTCTTTGCCTCTGAGGGCTGTGGATGATCCATGTTTTTGGAAAAACCTATTGCTGCTGAGTTTTTCACATGGACGGACAGATTGCACAAAGGCTAAATGGGAAAACATCTTTTTTTGTATTTTTGGGTGAATCCATTCATGGATTTGGTTTTCTCTTTTTAGACACCGCAAGGCATTATTCACCCACATGGTCTTTCCCTCAGGACATTTGACTCAGTTGTCTCCCTTTTTTTTTCATTCCATTTCCAGCAATTTAAAGTCCACATTTGTAACCATGACGAGAACATTTGGACTTCTCATGCTCCTGTCTGCTCTCTGCTGCAGCCTAGCGGACAATGTAAGTACTACCTCCACCCCACTGAGACTCACAGACTGTTAGATTAAACCTCTTTTCAGTATTTATTCTTTGTCCTCCCTTGGTATCTCCACCTATGGCTGCAGGACATCCGCCAAGCTAAATCTCTTTCCTCCCTTCCAGGTGGAGCTCCTTCGCACTAAGAGAGGGACTCGCTTTTACAGAGGTGAGCCTGACCGGCAGCCACCCAGACGGACCTTACTGATTATACGTGTCGACAAGTCCTCACCCTCTTTTGACACCTCCAGTGAGCCCCATCACACGCACCTTTGCCTTCACTAATATCACCCTCATCATCATCATCATCATCATGCTTCGATTCTGTCCATTGTCCTTCATGTGTCTGTTTCCCTCTGTGTTTTATGTTTCTCATTATGTTCATGTTTGTTATCTCGTCAACGTAATACTGATTGTGTGTATCTTTGCTTTTCTTTCCTTTCTGTGTGTGTGTGTTTGTTTGTGTGTGTGTGTGTGTCCTCTCTCAGTACGTTGTGTGGATAGTGAGACGGCAGCAGTGCGTAGTTATGGGGACACATGGCTGCGGTGGAAGGGACCGCGTGTGGAGTACTGTCGTTGTGCGTTAAGAGGACGAGTGCGCTGTCATGATGTGCCCGTCATCAGTGAGTGTGACAGAGACACACAGACAGACACACACACACACACACACACACACACATACACACACACACACACACACACACACGTATTGACTGACCTGCTTTGTCTTTCCATTGTCTTTTTTTCTTCCCTTCCTCTGATCATTTCTGTGTCCACAATGAGCTTGTCCTTCTTCTGATTGTTAATTTGTCTGTTTTCCTGTTTGCCTTATCACCTTATTGTCTTCTATAACTTGCTGTTACGTCCCTAGATATTTTCTTAAAAGTCCACCTTTAGAAGTCTTAAGTCTCATTTTCAATCTTTAAATCAAACCAAATGAAAACGTCTGCCAGTGGGATGAGATAATCCCATTTGTTTCCAACACTGATCAACTTGTTTCCCTATTTTTCTTGAATCAAGTGTTTTTTTCTTGATAGTAATAGGCTGATCTGCCTTATTTTGCCTTGCTTTCAACATATTTATGCACTGTTCTTAGAAAAAGTCCTGCAACAAGTGAAACTGCATTGGAAACAAGTGGGATTATCTCATCTCACGGCCATATTTTGTTCACTTGTTTTAAGAAAAACAAGATTTTGAGACTAAATGACTCGTTATGACAGAGTGCAGCCCTTGTTTTACTCATGTGTACTATTCCCCATTATTTCAGTATGGCAAATTAAAGAGCCGCTGGATCTCTGTGTTTTTGCGTGGGTGTAGTTTAGTCTAAGATTGTTTTAAATACTCTCGTCAGACCAGCCCTTGTACGCACTTTCACCCCCACTGACGAATTTTGTGAGGCATAAACGCCCCTCCCTTAGACAAATTACAACCACATTTCAGTCTGCCAAGCTGCGTGGTCTGTGAGCTCATACTGCCAGAAGTGAGTGGGGTGCTGTTAGTTTGACCATTAGCCTTTTAAAAAAAATTAAATAATAAATAAAAACTGGATTACCGATGGTGTAGCAATCACCTAGAACCAGTGGCATGACCTGATATTATATTTTAAACATCAGAAAACACTTAAGAAACCTATTTCTTAAACTTCTGTTTTAACGTTTCCTCAATTTCAACTTTGAACTTTTTTATACTACTTTTTATGTGTGATTTTGTTTTGTTTTTATGTTAAATGTGCCATAAGTCATACTCTGCATTTGTGCAAGCTTTCTCGGCCATTCAGTCTGATTTTGATTATTACGATGATCATTTATGCTGGAATAGGGAATGAAATCACAAAATAACCTGTTTGCTTTCTGCTGCCTGCAGACTGCTACATGTCTCGGTGCTATAACGGAGGCACCTGTAAGGAGGCTGTGTATTCTTCAGACTTCCTTTGCCAGTGTCCACCAGGCTTCAGCGGGACTCAATGTGAAATCAGTAAGTACTCAGCAAACTCTTCAAAGTATCATTTAGTCGTCTGGACTGCTGTACTTTGTCCTACAACTTGTAATCCACAGTTGTCCTGTATTTAATTAGGTTACTATTGACTTTAATGTATGAAGAACTGCAGCCATCTCCATAGCAGCGTCAACAGTGACACGACACCGATTACCATTAGTGACTCTAGATAGGCTAACAGACTCACTGTGTGAATCATAGGTGTCATGAGCCTGCGGTTTTGAAGGGGGATAAAAAGAAAGGATCATAAACCATGGAAAGAAATTCTGGGGTTTTGGATGTTTTTGTTTCGGCGGGCTACTTTTTGGACACCCCACCCACTCAACACAATAATTATTCTAACCTCATGCTCACAGCCAAGTGATTTCAGCTCAAGAGTAATGAGCTGAGACAAGCCAGACTCAATAAATGTGATTTCATTTATGATCATCATACTACATCAAACCACAAATTGAAAAAATACCATATAACTGCCATCAGGACAAAACACACCCTGAAGCATTTTAATACATAAATTTGAATGTATGTTATTCAATATTTTGAATGACATACATTTTTTTCCATAGCCATATAAGTTTTTATTTCTTTCGTAATAAGCATGAAACGTCATTCAAGCAAATCCAGACCAGGCTGTTTAGATAATAACTGTGAGTGATAAAAATGACTCAGAGTGTATTTTCTTACTGTATAATAACTCCTCTCTCTCCACCACAGACACCAGGGAGAAGTGTGTCGTGGGGCAGGGCGCAGGCTACCGTGGCACATGGAGTATCAGCCATACAGGAGCGGAGTGCATCAACTGGAACTCCACGTCTCTGAGGGGACGGAGGTTTGCAGCCAAAAGACCGGACGCCAGCAGCCTTGGACTTGGCAATCACAACTTCTGCCGGTACAAACCCAGTCTGTTACATCTTGTGCATCAACTATAAATTTCCTTGTAATGAAGTGCAAATCTTCCATGTTGCTAGAGAAGATTTGCATTTGTATTTGCATTTCTATCTCAGATGATATCACAGACACCACTGGTCTTATTAACTTGAACAGATGATGCGTCTTCAAATTGTGTTCCAGTATTTAAATAATATACATAGATGCCAGTTTTGATGAAAGTTGGAGGGATGATGCTGGCTCTTTCTGATTGGCTCCAGGGGTGACAGCATCATTCTTGGGGGACAAATGTATTTACTTGTTCTCCTTGCCTCTCCCTCACAGGAACCCCGACAATGACAACACTCCCTGGTGTTACATCTATAAAGGCACTCAGGTCGTGTGGGAGTTCTGCTCCTTGCCCAAATGCCCAGAAGGTAAGGCTTTAGAAAACATCACATTTAATATCTCTTAAACTGAAATAGTTTAAGTGCTTAGTCCTCTTGTCCCTCTGTGTGTTTTGGTCCAGATAAGCACCAAGAGTGTGTGCTGGGCTCCGGCCAGTCTTACAGAGGCACAGCAGCTGTCACTCAGAGCAGCACTCAGTGTCTCCCGTGGGACTCCCCCCTCGTCAAGCGTAAGCTCTACAACGCATGGAGAGCTGATGCACTGGAGCTGGGGCTGGGCAGCCACAGCTTCTGCAGGTACATGTGCCGACATATATAATATGGACATACAAGTGAATCCACATGAGTATTTGCTAATGCACATGTGCACCGATCCAAGCCCGATCCAGAAGTTGACCTCACACATCCTTTTCTTTAATTGATCAGGAATCCAGACAATGATGTGGGCCCTTGGTGTCACATCTATAAGAACATGCAGCTGACCTGGGAGCTGTGTGACATACCCAAATGTGGTGAGTATCTTTGTTTTCCTAGTTACAGCGCAGCAAAGCCATAAACTTTGTGGCCAAGACATGATAAGTCAACAATCTGTCAGAAAGGGAATGAGTAAAATCTTCCAGACAGTGATGGACTGTCATCGTAACCATAATTGTTGCCTCTTTTTCAGCAAGAAATCCAGCTGTTATCACCACTCTCGGCCCTCGCGGCCCCACAACTAACAACAACAACAGAGGTAGGGAATATTCACATTTGTTTTGCCAAATTCAAACAGAGAATTCATTCATTTTAACAGGCCGATTTCTTGGACTGCTTCCTGTTTTGTTTATGGTGTTTTCATCTAAAAAAGAAACAGTCCCAAGTGCAGTAAAAGAGTTTTTTAACCATCATACTGCAACCTGTCATTCTCTGTAGGCACATGTGGCCAGCGGACAGACAACTCCCTGAGCCGCCCCTCGTTCCGTATGTTTGGTGGCCGAGAGAGCGACATCACGGAGCAGCCCTGGCAGGCAGCCATTAACGTTTACCAGTCCCGTCCCAAAAAACACTTTCACCGATGTGGAGGAATCCTCATCGACTCCTGCTGGGTCCTATCAGCTGCACACTGCTTTGAGGACAGGTAGCAACTGCACATATGCTCTTATTCACCTACTGTATATATACACAGAAATGGAGATGAAGATGTTTCCCATATATCATCCATACAACCATATCTTGTTTCTGTTTTAGGGATGAAGCGAGGAAGCTGCAGGTTGTTCTGGGCAGAACATTTAGGAAACAGAACTCTTCCAGTGAGCAGATTTTTGAAGTCGAGAAGTACTGGATCCATGAGAAATTTGACACAGAAACCTTTGACAATGACATAGGTGAGTAAACATTTCAACAACCATATAATTAGTCATTAAAATCCTCATCATTTTTAGTATGACAGTCATGCAGTTCTTTAGTTTTTCTAATTTGTACTAAAGGAATTTCATCAGCCCTAAGTTGAAGAATTTTGTCCTCCTATAGCATGAGCGTTCCCAAACATGTTCACGGACGCCCCAAATTCACCTGCATTAAATCACAGACCCCATTCAACAGTGTCTGAGATTTTGTCCTTTGAACAGAAGACCTTCATTGTTAAATATAAATTATTACCCAGTTATAAATGTGAGGTGATATAAACAGATCCTAACCCCAAAATCCTCATATTTATGCATACTTAAATTGAGTAAAATAACAGTAAAATTAAGTTTGTGCTCATTTTTCCATGAAATTCCCTCAGGGACCCCTAGAAGTCCCCAGACCACAGTTTTAGAGCTTCTGCTGTTGTGTATCATGTTATCCATGTTATAAAGGCTTATTAAATTTGTAATTGTAAAGGCTTATTACATTTTTAATCTCTCAGTCTTTACCTTTCACTCTCCCTGAGTATTACACTAACATTCCTTTGGTTTCTCTCCACCTGCAGCCCTGCTGAAGTTGAAGAGTGACATTGGCATCTGTGCTGTGAACTCTCCGGAGGTTTTCCCTGCGTGTCTTCCTGAACGAGGCCTGGTGCTGCCTGACTGGACCGAGTGCGAGATCTCCGGCTATGGAAAAGACAAAGAATGTAAACAACACTTAGCACCTTAAAATCCGTCTCTATCATTTTGCATGGCTGATTACATGATTATACATACAGGGGTAACATTTTATTGGGTATGATTTGGGTAATTTGATTTTCCAAACTAAAAAGCAATACAGGATACATGACATGTCAGCGTAAAGTTTTCATAAGTGAATGAGTGTAACCTCTGTATCCTCATGCTTAATATTTAAGTATTCTTTAAATATTCCTCTTAATAATGTCAGTCATCTTTCAGTGTGAGAAGCTTCCTTTTTGATGTGGTTTTCAAGACTGTAATGATCTTTACTTCATGGAAGGCTTTTGAAGCTTTAAACATGTACCCTTATTTGAGTCACCAGCAGAGGGCACTATATAAAAAACATTTTTTCCACAAGCATTCCCAATCAGCCTTACTCTCACACTCGCATCTCTTGTGGTGGACGTTGGAGGCCGGAGGATGATGCAGGTCGATTTAAACTCTCTCTCTCTCCACAGTCGCTGCAGAGTTCTCGGAGCGCGTTAAGAGAGGTTACGTCCGCCTGTGGCCTCAGGAGCGCTGTGTCCCCGATATCCTCTCTGGACGCACGATTACCCCCAACATGCTGTGTGCAGGTGACACCCGCGGCCTGGATGATGCCTGCAAGGTGAGAGGACCCGACTGCTGACCTGAATTATTAGTGCTAAGTCCCTGTGCTGCTGAAAACACAGAAATTTCTACTTGCTTGGTTGCACATGACTCACCGTCTCTCTCTTTCCTTGTCTCTCTTTCTACATTTAACTTCTTTCACCTCACATTCAGGGAGACTCTGGTGGCCCTCTCGTCTGTCCAAACAACAACAAGATGACCCTGATGGGTGTCATCAGCTGGGGCGACGGCTGCGGGCAGAAAGACAAGCCTGGGGTCTACACCCGTGTCACCCACTACATTGACTGGATCGAAGGCAAAATGAAGGCGAACCCGGTCTAAGGTCCGATTGATCCTGCAGAGAACAAAGACGACGCTGTTTAATGAACATACCCATATGTAGAGTGTGTAATGCAGCAAACACAGACTATTTTACCGATGTGCAAGCATCACTTTAAATCCACCGACCAAACCGATGGAGCTCTGAAACAAGGCCAGCAAGACCGATTCTTACAGAAACACACAAGAACGACCTCAGCTGTGCTTTCATGATCAAAGTACAGCAACTCCAACTTTTCAAGTCTGTTTTCCTGTGTTGACAAATGCTGTATATGGACAGAAACCCACGACACTACCTTTTGTCTAAGCTCTTCCTTTGCCGTCTGGGTCTCTATAATACTTTTCGCTCTTTTATAAGTGATATGTGTTCTTCGTGTCACCGTCTGACACCCAGCCTGTTAAGATCGTCACCAAAGTCGAGGTTCAGTCAGAAAAGTTGAGAAATGCCACGCGTGCCAGATGTAGACAGTAGATTCTTTTCCAATGGCAAGTAGCAGAAGAATTTCAGCCTCATTCCAGTTTACCTCATGCTGGTTTATGGAGTGAAGTCTCTTAGGGTTACGATAGGTCAGTAGGTCAGCACTTTCACTAGCTCGCTTCACTCAACATAGGCATTAACTTTGCACAACAGGTCACATAGGAATGTTTTAGCTATACCCCAAAGGGCATTTTTTGAAGCTAGTGCAAGGACTCTGTTACTGATTCATCATCTAGATGTAAGGTCATGTTGAATTAATGAGTTGAATGCAAAAAAAAGCTTTCCCTTATTTGGTTAGTTGGGGCTTCTGGGTTCTTTTTAGTAATAGCACCAGACTTTCATTCAAACACTATCTGCTGGTTCAGATTCATTCCCACACACAGGCCTCCATGCATCGCCTGTCACTTTACTCATCTGCAGAGATTTGGGCAGACAAAAGCAGCATACTGCAGGCCATACACTCCATTCAACAAAACTGTGTCCACTTCTTTCAGGCTTCACTCGGTCTCGTATTTTTGTATTAAACTCCCAGAGCACTTCCCCACTCGACACCAGGATCTTCGGGTTGAACCCTGCATTTAGCATCTATACGTTCTGAATGTCGATTTTACGTTGGAAATGACTTGGATGTGTTTTTGTTTGTGCTTTTCCTGATCTGCTTGTTGACTGCAAAGCTAGACTCTGTGACAAACTCAAGGTTTGTTCTCTTCATCTTTCTGAGGGTTTCTATGTGATAGATTCTCAAAGGAAAAATGAGTTTTAGATGTTTTGTATTAAGTTAATATTTATGTGTGTTTTATATTGTTTTCCAGAGACTTTAATGTTTGATATTATGTGTAGATAATAATTTATTGTCACTGCCTTTATAACCGCATCTGGCAAACATACTCCATTTTCAATAAATGTTTTGAATAAATCTTTGTGTGTCGTATTTATGTGTCCAACCCATTTGTCACACATTAGAGCCATCAATAAGTCACTTGTAAATGAATTATAATGGGAGAAGGCCGCCCTATTAAGTAATATTTAAAACATAAATCATGGTAAAACCTATTTCTCAGAATGCTCTTACTATTATTATAAGACCATTAATCTTTTCCCAATAAATAATACTTTAAGAATGACTAACTTTTGAGAAAAGGCTCGCCTTTATTGGCTGCTGGACAAAATTAAAGTTTCAAGAAACACATTCCTCTGAGTCAAAGAAACTTTCAGTTGGAAAAACAATGTTCAACTTGTGTTTAGTTATATAGGATCTCAACTAGCTGCAATGTCAAACAAAGACTTAGACTGTTTGTTTGATCAGCTGAAGTACTTTCCCCTCAGTAGTACAACACGCACTCTCTGGCCTTTTCTATATCTTAGAGCACACACACACACACACACACACACACACACTATGACACTATCACGCTCTTAGTCCTCCTATGATGATCTTCCTGTGTTGAATCATTGTTTTCTCGCTAAATTACGATCAAATGTTTTGGAATTTCATTTTAATTTTCAATTAATGTACAATCCAGTACATGTAACTAACAACATGACAACACGTCTACCTGCCTCCACCTGTGCCACTACTCATCCCACCTCCCACCCCCATATTTAACAACAAGGAAATGTTGGATAAAGAATAAGCAGAGTGAAAGTTATGCAACAAGGTCTTTTACATTTTTCATGTCTACAGTCTGTGGCTCTGAGTCTCTGCGGTTCTTGCCGACTAAAATTTACATATGTGGTATTGCATGACTTGCACTGATGCAGTCTGCAACGGCAACTCTTGAGTCAGTTTCTGCTGAAGTGCAAGTGGCAACTATAAGTCTAGCTAACCATACTATTTTTTACCAGCAAAATTTAACAGGAGGAGCCTTTAGGGGAATGGTTTTGCCTTTCCAGTGATATTAGATAATAATAAGCTGACTTGTTACCAAAGCATGTGAAAGAAAAAGCCTATAACATTTTGAGTGCACCATGTACACAGTGGAAAGTTGCTATAATTCATCATATGTTGTTTTAAAGATGTAAGACAAGTGCTGTGTTAATAGAAGTGGATCATTTTGTTGTTTGTGCTTTACTCCTTGATTTTTGTTTTACACCTAAAATATGACTACATAATACTTGTACCAGTGCTAACTTCTTACTTAATGGCCGCATTGATGCTCTCTTATTACAGGTGTGTTTAACAAAAGTTAATAATTAATTTCCTCGTGGGTTATTGGCAGATGCATTGACAAAGGAGAAGCTTTTACCTGTAACAGAAATGACAGTAAAAGCAGCAGGCTGTGGGCTCTTTAGCAGCTCACTGTGGAGCCAGTGTGAGGTGCACAGTGGCTGCAGTTACACACTGCAGCCTTTCCACTGGTGTGAGGGTTTGTTTAAAGGCAGGCAGGTCAACCAGCAGCAGGTGAGACTGTGTGTCTGTCACACAGGTAGGAAATGCAAATGAGAACAGTTAGAGCTGCTCTTCACATCCACCGTCTGTATCGCTCTGTTTGAATCTCATACATATTTGCATCCAAGACCGAAACAAAGACATTTCCTCATGACTTGAAGCTGTGAGACTCGTCCTCAATCATGACAATGGTAATGTACAGTTTTAATGTTGTTATATTGTTGTTTATATTCTGAAAAGATTCAGCGGTGTGAGAGGGAAGTGAGCCAGGGGTTTTTATTACTGTAAGAAGTGAGTCCAGTTTTCCTCTTTATTTTAACATCTCTTTCTGGGCTGTTTGACAGTGGAAAGATTGTGTGAAAGTGGGCATGGGCACTGTTAAAAGTGGTTGGAAACACTGTGTGGACACTAAGAATAACAGTGAAAATAAGCCGACAGCCAGTGGTTGCAGGGGGACTGAACATAAACCCAGTCACAGGTGTCTGTGCACTCAGTTGTTTTAAAATAGACTTCAAGCTCCCTGAGAGATCAAGCAGGATACTGTTAAAAATTTGTTTCTTTTCAAAAAGATTTGGTACAAAATGATAAGCAGTCCTCCATAAAATCAATTTGTTTACTGTCTTCTTTAATTCAAGTGATTGTAGCATTATACTTTATGTAATTGATTAAATCAGCTGATAGAATCTGAATAACAGATCCCCTTGTTACAATAAGTTCATTCAAAATTCTTTCAGTTCTGCCTCATTTTTATACCAAGAACGCCGATATCACATTCCTACAGTACATTTCACTTAGATTGTGTGTGTTGGATGGACTCAGAAAACAAAAATCATGATCATAGCTTGAAAAGTGTGGTTCACTTAGAGTCCAGCCTCCAATGTTTACCACCTTATTTTTTTTCTTCTTTAAGTGGTAACTTTTTTGTCTTCAGTCAGAGACTCTGAGCGGAGGTTCTTTGTCTAATTTTATCAAGAAAAACTGATGGTAAAATTGACCAGTGGAAACCAGTGGTGTATACTTGCATATAGTTGTGAGATGTTGATGTTTTTCGCACAGTAAAAATGCTGTAATAATGCTGTTGTTGGACTGAAGTTCATAGTTTCCAAGTTCAATTCCCTGCACTGTCATAAGCTGGAAGCAAACATTAGAATTTAAATGAGGGTGAGGGCCAGTCTGTGGTGTAGCTGCACTAAAACTGGAGTTAATAAGTAAGACCACACAGTGTGTAGGTCCCTCACATGCAAAGCTCTCAGTTTGACAACCATTTGGTTGAGTGCCCCAGTACACAATCGTCATGCCCATTTATACTGTGGCCCGTGAATCGTTGAAATTTAATCTCTATCATGTGGGAAATAAATTTGTATGCTTATTGTTTCTCTTTCTCTGAAATATTTCGTCACGATGATTCAGATTGTGCATCAGACTGTACCTTGATAATCGGTGCCTTCCTTCCCCATTTTTTCTGAGTTCCTTCAACAAAGTTGTTTTCACCACAGATCACTTGGTGAAAATGCAAAAACACAAAGACACGAGTAAACTGGTGAGCCCCTCAAAAATTATGGGTGCACTGCATCCCTGCTTTTATGTGTTTGAAGAAGATGTGCTTGGTCTGTAAACACCTAAAATATAAGAGTTTTATTCTCTACAGTTGAGTTTCATTTTTTGGGTTTCAGAACACACATTGTGACTGACTTTCACTTCTTCGACAAGATAGCAAGCAATAGCTGCTGGCTGGTTGTTTACTGCAGCCTGGTATCTGTGATATTGAGCACAACAGATCACATATCTGTAATATCTTTGTCTAGTATCACAATGCAATGCATTTTTGCATTTTCATCCCTATTCAGTTTCATTACACACAGGCACACAGGTACACAATTTCTATTGGCCGAATAATGAAAAATTTGAATGATGGCACTCCCTTTGTCATGTCATTGTTTGCATCAGATTTCCTGCTGCTGACTTTCTGGCCCACAATGCCATTCTTCTTCATGACGTTTCAGAGGTTATTGTTGTTCCCTTGAAATTTGCCACCAGAGAAAAGTTATTGCAAGTAGCAGAACAACATTTTGAATAGCAGAAAGTAGAACACTGTTGCTATTGTTTGAACCTAGAAATGCTGGTATTTTTTTTAATTGCTGGTATCAAGCATAAGAATGGGTGACAAATGCTAGAATAACAAATATTTAGGTCTCTCTATCCTTTGTCTCACCTCTCACCTGCTCAGCATTTACCACAAACTGGTGTGTGACATGTTCTGTGTGAGAGAGCCGCAGAGAGAGAGAGAGAGAGAGAGAGAGAGAGAGAGAGAGAGAGAGAAACAGGGAACGACAAATCTTAACAGCCTTTTAATCCCTCCCCCTCTCCCTGTCTGTCCATCTACGATCATTTACATCCACACTTCCTCTACAGCCGGCGCTGCTGGTGGGAAAATAGAGATAGCTCCACTTCCTGATTTCACCTGACATGTGTGTTTATCTGCGCTTAATCATGGCGACAGACTAATGCACAGTACAGCCTGTCCTTATGGATGAACAATGCTGTAATTTCACTGATAATGCTCATTGATTTGGGTAATATTGATTCCCAAATAACCGTGTATGTGGTGAGCAAAATTCAAAATTCAAGAGGATACAGCTCAGGGAGATTAAACTCAAAAGAATGAAATAAGTGCAAATTACTCTGTACTTGGAGTTATTATGTTTTGCATTATTATTATTATTTTTTTTTTTACTGTATCTAAAAGCAAAGCCTTACCTTCTCAATAAAGCTCTTTTGTCCGTCTTTCACCACAAAGCATCCATTGACCCAGCTCTGGTATGATGACGAGGCGGTAAACCTTTAACTACATGTAAATGATAAACTAGACGCACTGTTCTCACCTGAAAGAGCGCTTAATCGTGAGGTGTCACATGGAAACAGCTTAAAAAATGTGGTATCCCTCCGTATTAATCTCTGCACCCGTTCCTCTCCCTCTGTGAGTCTTTGAATGTTAATTAGTGTTTCTGTGCTTTCAGAGCTTCTTTGGGAAACTGAAGAACCTGTAAGTATAGACGAGCCAAATGACTCTTGCCATTCATACACTATGCAACACTGCATGCTTTACTATGCTTTAATGACTAGAAAGGATGACATCAGCTCTGTGCCATGCATGCATTAACTAAATAATAAAGCACTGCAGTTTATATATAGCATCAATAATGTGTCTCTTCCCTCCTCTCAGACACAGCGGGCCTCCAGCTCCACCCAAAAGGATAGGTGAGATTTAACTGGACTTTTTTTTTAAACAAGGAAACTAATGACTTATTTGCGTATTATTATTATTTTTTAAATCTATGCCTCTACTTTTCATTTTTGACACTTCACTTCTCTCTCCCTCTCTCTCTATTTCTCTCTCACTGTTTCAGATAACAGTGCAGGGCTCGGCTGGCCAGAGGATGAGTTTGTAAGTAGAATGTAATTTGATTTCCTGAATTTTGTTGACCCAAATTTTCCCAGGTATCCATTTCTTATGAAAAGTTCTACATGTGGCACTTAAAATATGAAACACCATTGTCTAATTGATTGTAATACCTGGGTATAACAGCTGTAAACAAATGAGATCATGGTTGAGACACTACTGAGGCATTGTTAGTTTCATCATACTGTAACACAATTCGTTCACCTTTTTATAATTACCATAACCACGCTCAAGTTGATTTGTAGCTTCTGTCTCACAGCAGTTGTATTGTTGTTGCTGTTTCTCAAAATAAAGAGCACATTTCCCCAGACCCCGCTGTTTCCTGTTGCAGAGATAATATTAACACCCCCCCTCCTCCTTGCCATTGCTCTCTGTGTGTTTGTTTTCTCTTTTGCTTTACTGAAGAGGTGAAACATGTTAGAATCACTTTTCTATTAGCCTTTCATTCAGTTCTCTATCTTCTAGAGCTCGTTTTGTGCTGGAAAAACAGCCCTCTTTTCTTGTTCTGTGCTGTAAAGCAATATAGCACATTTCCTACAAAATCCACTTGTGCACACAATTTAAAATGCAGCGCAGTGGCCCCATTTGGTCTTTCTCAGCAGTCTAAAGTATTTATACTACCATCTCAGAATTAATGCGGTAATGATTTATTGTTGAATGCAACACACAAGCAGCTTTAAAAGGATGGGTTTGGTATTTTGCTGCCCAAGCTGTATTAAAATGTTGATTCCTATCATTTATAACTGTACACAACACAACCTCACCACCAGTTTTAGTAATGAGATACGTACCACTCTGTGCAGCCTCTTGATAGTTTTCAATACAGTCCAATAAGACAATTGTTTCAAACCCTCAAAAATCCTTACGTTATCTGAAAATGGGAAACTCACAATGTAGTCATGTCTTGAAAAATTATCCAGTGAAAAAACAGTTGAAGTATGCTTACTAATAGTTTTTCTTTTTCTCTTTCTTTCTTTCTTTTTTCTTTCTTTTTTTTGCCATAGCCTTTCCAAACCTTTCTCTGTGGTACTCTAATAAATTACCTATCCAATCCCATCTAACCTAATCTAATCTGCAGAAGTTTGCCAATATTTGGGATGTACTGCAGTTGTTGTACAAAGCAGTTCCAAACATCTAAGTAATTGCTCAAAACTTTTTCTGAATAAAGACAAAAATCAAATAGCATGCGTAAGACTCTACTGCGAGTTTCCTGTTTTCAAAAAGGACATTCATAATGTTTTTCGAGAGGCTGAGAACAAGCTGCTCTGTTGGACTGTATTGAAAGCTAGCAAGAAGCTACACAGAATGGTGAGTTTCTTGTCACTAAAGCTGGCAGTGAGGTTGTGCTGTGTTCACTTACAAATGATGGGAACATTCAAATAGATAACCTATCCTTTAAGATAATTTCCCGTTGTATTTGTTTATGGCAGGATGAAGAGGATGGGGACATGTATGAAGCCCCTCCCTGTGAACGTCCCGCCGTGAAAGTCCCACCTAGACAAGTGGAAGAGAATGTTTATCTGGGTAAATCATTTATTACAGACACCAAAGAAAGTTTTTAATATTATAAAAGGATTTCATTCATACAATGGAATACTATCCTCACAACAGATAACTTTCACAGTACACCTCATCATAAAAATCACCTTCCTTCCTTGACATTATCTCACTGATGGTGCTCGTCTTATGCAGAGAGGTCGTCCAATCCTGCCGTCCCACAGAGGAAAGCTGCTCCTCCCCCCAGGCCGGCCAAAATGACACCAATGAGCAAAGCCATGGTAATTACAGTGGCCTGTTTGTATGAGTGTCTCAGTCAGCTGGACCACTGTCATTTGTCATTCATCCATCTGTCCGTCCACTTAGCTGTCACATCACATCCGTCAAGGCATTTTAAACCATGTTTCTTATTTTGTATTTTAAATGAAATTAATTCATCCCTTTTACCCAGAAACCTCCACCTCAACATGATGCAGAGGACTTCTATGTTGATCCCAATAGTGGCAAACGTGAGTCATTTCATCAATTTTCGTCAGCCCTTGTCACTGCTTTGCCAGCACATTTCATATGTAACAGTCTTTGATTTTGTTCACCAGTTTTTTTTGTATTTCATCCCAGCTCCCTTTACGCCTGTAACCTTTTCTTTCATCCCACCTCACCCACCTCTTCTCCCTCTCAGCCCCCGAGATCGACAGAAAGGAGAAGCCTGGGAAGAAGCCCGCCCTGAGGAAGATGGCCCCTCCCCCTGTGCGCTCTGCCCCTGCTCCAGTCCCTGCTCCCACCCCGGCCCCTGCTTCCAACTTTGAGGAAGGTAATTACCACTACCAATACAAACAAGTCTTTTGTGGAAGAAGTTCACATATCCTGTGACTGTCCAAAGGCTTTATGTTGGTTATGTGACTGAGAAGAGGGAAAACATGCCACTGGAGTGTCAACTGTGCAAAGGATGATGACTGAAGCTCTGTTACATATAGACATAATCAAATATAAAAAAACAAATTGAAAATCCGAGCAATAATTAAAAGTAATCTGTGACCTGGTCATATGAATATGTGTCTGTTTTGCTACTTTCGATCCTTGCTTGATACAGCAAAAGAGTATTTCAACCCACACCCAGTTCACAAAAGCTTTAATATTTGCATTTCAAAACACCCTCTGTCAGGTAAATCTGTCTTGGGAAAAATTGTTGGACACTCAGGAAGTGATTGTTATCAGAGGTAGCAACAGTGGTTTGTTTGGAATAAACAAAAAGAAGAATCGCAAACAACATGAGCAGGAATAGCCACCACTGCTGAGCAGATAAAGAAAAGAGCTCCACCTACAGAAAGTCAAACTCCATCAATAAATTGATTGCAAGTTTATCTCTCAGAAGTGCAATGCAAAAGCACAACAGTAATGACTGCTTGGCACCAAAGATGTAGCCAAAATGATCAACCCTACTAACTACCTAACTGGTTAACTTTTCATCCTCCTGACCCCCAAAATTGGCTTTCACTAAGCTGCAGACCCCAGTTTGATGTGATTTTGGCCCAGGGACCGTGAGTCATGAGATTAAAACATAATGTTAAAATAATCACCTGTTTTTTGTGTTTCTCGTGAATTAAGTTGTAGTTAAATTAAATTATTCCTCATTTTTCTGAAGACCCCCTGGAAGCTCCTCAAGGACCCCTGAGGGTTCCCGGACTCCATTTTTAAAAACTAACTAAATGACAAATGGATTAACAAGCAAAGTGATAAACTGTCTGGCTGACTGGGTTCTCATACATGCACTGTGAAGTCTTTCTCATGATGTCGTCCATTATGGAAGAAATGTTTGGGAATTACATCACCACTAGGGGACTGTATGACACCACGACATACACTCAATGTTGATATTTTCTCTCTGCATTTCAGATGTGTATCTGGATCCAAATGAAGATGTGAGTGTTGCTGAAATTTGATAACTTTATTATACTCCCTTGTGTTATCATGATGTGTTTGTTTGATGTTTGTCTTTCTGTGTTTCAGGGAGATAACGATGACCTGTATCTAGAACCAACAGTTGGTAGGTTTCATGAAACATTGCATCAAACCGGCTTTGCAACATTGATTAAAAAGCTGCATAAACAGCGTTGTTGCATGATCAGCCGATGTCTATAGCTATATCACCTACATCACTCAAAAAATGATAATGTCCCTTCTTCTCACTCCTCAGCCTGCCCTCCTGCCCCCCGTGGGCCGATGAGGATGCCTCTTCCTCCCAAAACAGCGGCAGCCCCGGCCCCCATACCCATGTAGGTGCATCTCACCTCCACTCAGAGCAGTTTGGAGACAACTTCTAACCAGGACCTGCTCCTAATCTAGGATATGACCTGTTTGCATAGCATTATAACCATGTCAGACTATGATGCTACTTTGAATTTATCAAAAAATGCAAATGTTCTTAATACTATAGTAGTTGTCACAGTAGTATTATTGACACTAAACATGAAAATTAACATCCTCTCTATCTGCAGGATGAAGCCACCAGTTCCCAGAGCGAAGTCTGTGAGTATCTGTGTTCAGTATTTCTCATTTCAATGCTCAGTTTGATCATTATGATCCTCTGTAATCTCATTTAAAGAGAGCTGGAGAGATAGTATTTGAAGTTCTCATACCTCTTGTGTGTTTCCCTCCTCAGTATGACACAACACATTCAATAACAGAAAAATATTTTAATCTCTTTCGTTGTTCATTCTTTATTTGCACTCTTTCAGAGTTCGCTCTTACCTTCCTTTAATGATATAAAAACAGGTAAAAACGTCTACTTGGTGCATTAAATTAATAATTAATTTTAAATAATAATAAATCATTAATCTGATCAAACATACGTACAGATATTTTTAGCCTTAATAAATAAATTTATGTGAAACCCATCCTGCCACTGTAGCTCCACCACCAGATGTGAGACGCTCCACGTTTCCAGCCAAATTCCCTCCACCAACTCCTGGTGTTAAACCTCCTCTGCTAGCAAACCTGAAAGAAGCTAAACCGAGGTGAGAGGCAAGGAATGAAGAGAGAGAGAGAGCTGGTACTTGCAATGCATGTGATAGAGTGAGACGGGAGAGTGCTGATGTTGGCAATGTACTGCACATATATCACACTGGTTGCACGCTGCAAAGTTGCAAGGATGAACGTTTGCTCCCAGCTGGTTTGTACACTTGACCCCATCGGTGCACATCTCAGGATTAAATTCCATAAATAATGTTAGCCTTGCTGTTTTCATTTCAGCCCTCCTCCTCCTCCAGTAGTGGACACTAAGCCTGCAGGTAGGTTCACATCTTACAAAAGTAGTCAGTTTTTTAAATCCTGAAAAATTGATGCGATCATCTGGGGTCATTTTGGATTCTCTCTATGCTGTAATCCTTAAAATGACATGGATCTGACCTATTTTACCACCTGGTTGTGATTACTTGTGGAATTTACAAATCCTTTCTTTACACACAACATATTTTCTATCTCTTCTAAGCATCATCTAGCGGCATGAAATCTACAAAGCAGGCAGGAAATGAGGTATGGCTCCCTGTATAGTCGTGAGAAAATACAATATGAGTTACAGAGTGCCGGCTTTAACCTCTGTTACTGATATATTTATGTTGTGATATATTACAGGACAAAGAATGGTTTGCTAAAGACTGCCAGAGAAAGACTGCTGAGGACCTCCTGCTGAGGGTCAACAAGGTAAGCAAAACAGTTTTATGGGATTATATGAGGGATTGGCCATCCCTTTGTCCTCATTTACAGAGAGGCCCTGTCTCATTTCATGCTAAGGCGAACAGCTAATGATGTGAGAGTAATTTCAGCCACAATTTGTTTTTATTTCCGACCAAAAGACATAGACTTATGGCAAGGGCGCTGTGCAGACAGAACAGTGTAGTAATTACTGTGTGTGTATCTGCATGTGTGTAGAGGTTTGTTGGTTAAGGGGCTGGGAGGTGGGGTGTTAGTCCAAGGATCTGGCTGACAAATACACACACACACACACACACACACACACACACACACACACACACACACACACAGCATGCCAACATACAACTTTGTTTCCCTTTCAGAC